>JASDQU010682692.1:0-10379 GCA_032191745.1 Picea mariana | reverse complement strand
CTTCTCCCCTCTCGCCTTCATCCCAAGTGTTTTCTCCATAAGTCTACCGATATTTGCCATGCGTCCTTCCATATTTGATGGTGGTGTTTTACTTTGGGAATTTGGGTTTCAGGAGTTTTAGATTTTCCCCTCTCGCCTTCATCTGGAGTGTTTTCTCCAGAAGTCCACCGATCTCTACCTCATGTCCTTCCACATTGGAGGATCATGATTGACTTTAGAACTTTAGTTCTATATGCATACCCCCCCGAGCTCCGAAGTGCCCAGGTATGTGGTTCCCTCATCAGTTATGACATGTGGAATCCATCTAGCACTGACACATGGCACTCATATCCAACATTTTTGGCATGCCATCCACCTATTTTAGAGTGACACATGTCGCCCCTCCATCCATGACAGGTCAACATAGTGACGTCAGGCCGCCACGTCAGCTACAAGAGATCATCCTCTAAGAAGTATTCTTGTTAAAAATTAGCACCATCTCCATGCATGTTTCTAATGGATCCTAGAGTTGTCTAGTGGATAAAATTTAGTGATGGCGCTAAATTTACTAGGTGCGCCCAGATCACAGATCACAACTAGATCAACGACCATGCTTCATTTCAGGGACAAAACATGCTCAAATGATAAAATTCTTGAGCGGTCCCAAATCAAAACCGTGGTATGGAGAAAGGGATACATCGTGGAAGGTGGTGAGTTGGTGGATCAAAAGCATTGTGGATATAAACCACCTTTGACAGCCCCACAATCACATGATTATTCAGTGTCAAATTTGAGAGAAACACGTAGCAGACCCCTAGGCGTTGAGCCTTGTCTCGATCCCGAGGAGAAATTGGTTAATGAAAGAAATAACTGGTAATTGAAACCTCGACTCACTTGATAAATAGAAAGCATGGAGGCTTTGGTCGTGGAGACAGAAGACTGTTAGCCCGAGGTACCACGAGAGGCAGTTTTTCTGCAAGCCCATGCTAATCTGGGTTTTCTTTTGACAGAACGAACAAGACAACTGAAGGACCTTATGGGAAGGGAGAAAAGACGTGCAAATTGGATACATGCAAGCACATACAACAGGGAGACACAGATGGAAAATCCTTGGACATGATGGACAACTCACGCTCCTAGTGGTTGTCCATTGTTTTGGGTATAAATACATTAGTTGAAGAATATTTATGGTCGATGGTTGAGTAGAGTTCCCTATTTGTAATAGTTTGATAGTAGAGTTGTTCATTGGTTATGTATGAGACCTAAGACTTTCTCATTAATAGAAGTTAGTTTCTTTCATCATATTATTTCCTCTTGTGCTGAAACACTCATGCATGGATGATCCAGACGAGATGTTGTAGTTGTATTATAATGGAGGTTTGATTATAATGCTTCTATGATCTGTTTTAGTATTTTCTTTCACTGTCCTGTTTCCTCTTATGCTGAAATGCTCATGCATGGATGATTCAGAGGAGATGTTGTAGTTGTATTGTAATGGAGGTTTGATTATAATGCTACTATGATATATTTTAGTATCTTAAACTTAAGTTCAAGAGTGCTCTTGTGCTTGAGTTTCTCTGCACCAAGCTGCTTGAAGGCTGGATGCTCATGGAAGACTTGTCCACTTTCCTCACTAAGTCTTCCTCCTTCTCACCTTTAGCCTTAAACCATTGATTGAAGTTAATGAGAACCTCATTTGCTTATGCATTGCTAGCCCAATTTTCTATGTCTAAACATTCTTGCGCTAAGCTTTGTCCATTTGACCTCCAATCATAAACCTACCTCCACAAACATTTTTATGGGTCCTGGGCTTATCATCCTCCAATCTAAGGGAGACTCTCAACACTAACATTCTTGGCGCCATTTCCGGGGAACAAATTGAAGACATTTCCCTGGGATTGAACGACAAAGAAATTCTGATTCTGAAGGTGCATCCGAAATCAATACCTTGAAGATTGTAGCTTGCACCTGGATACTCCACTATTTCATTTGTGGCTCCCAAAGGAAGACACACAAGGTCTAGTCCAAATATACCTCTGGAAACACCTAAAGTTGAACCAAAGAAGATTATCAAGAAAGGAAAGCTTTTTCAAGAAGGCTTTTCAGATGTTGTTCCAGATTGAAAAGCTCAGTGGGAAGAACAAAATTACATAGTTTCAACTTTAGACGGTGAATGAAGTTGGACACCTTCAAGACTGCACATTCTCCATGGAGACGCCATTGTTTAAAATATGAGGGTGAATCTCAGTACTAATATTCTTGGTGTCACCAACAGATTCTAAACAATGGAGTCGCCATGATGAATGTGTAGGAGTGAGACAAGTTAATTGGCTATGGAAGCTATCCTGGCCGAGAGGTTTTCCCCACTCAATTTCTCATCCATAGCTAGTTATCCACATCCTGTGCCTCAAATTGATGAATGGAAAGATCTGTTGCCAATATTTTATGAAGGTGAGAATGACAACCCTATTGAGCATGTTCTATAATTTCATGCTTTGATGCAACATCTTGAAATCCAACATGAAGACATATGTATGAAGTTTTTTATGTACTCTCTTCAAGGAGATGCTCGTATTTGGTATCATTGTCTTGATCTTTCTAGYGTTTCTTCACTCGAAGAGTTTCATGCAGCTTTCAATATTCATTGTCAAAAGTTTTATTCCTCTGAGTAAATTTGTCATAACTGTTGTGAGGAGTATAAATACCGTGCTTAGGATATAATTGATTCTTATGAAGGATATGAGAATGAAGAAGATGCCTTGGATGATGAATCAACTCTTTCTCTTCCTTGTTCATCTGCATCAGATGAAAAATTTGTTTGTTGTCTTAATAAGGAAAGTGCAGAAATTGAGTCTGTTCTGGAAGCTGATACTCTTTATAACCCTGTCTCTAAAAAACCTAGATATGAGAAACCTATTTTTGACTCATATGGTGATGAGAAGATATTTCTTCCTAGATTGAATTTTTAAAGGAAGCTTGTGTTTAATAATGAAGAACAATTTTCTCATGTTGCGAAGAAGATACCTCTTGGTATGTCATTCAAGACTCCTCCTTTATTTGATCATTATGGAGACAATGATAAAGATGCTGAGGTGTTTTTTTTCTTAGAATCCAAAATCATTAGTGGCTAACCTTCTAATGAATGAAAGCTTTTACCAAGAACAACATGATAAAAAGAAGAGCCATTCATTGATATACATGAGGAGATTTATTGCCATCAGCTAGTAGATGTTATCAGAGAAGATAAAAGATAAGTGGATTAGCAACCCACATCGACCATTCACTCACCTGTGATTTCCACAGACATTCAACCATATGTGAGCAGCTGTAAAGCAGAGCAGGATTTCTGTTACCAACCCAGTAAGTTTTATCACCTATTTTATGACCCTGTAGGGTAATACATGGAGTTGCATTTCCTCAATGTATTGAATCCTTCAAGATTTATCTTATCTTCATCATTGGGAGGTAATACGAAGAATGTAATTAATTTGCTGTCACAGTTTTATTGTCCCTTGCCGATTAGTGACAGAGTAAATACGTTTTCAGTTAGGAAGTTACTTGAATGGCTCTGGTGGAAGTTTATTTTCACTTAGCGCATTGTAAAAATCAATTAGTTTAAGATTGTACATAAATAAGCTCCTTTTGGAGCATGTGTGTGTGTGTTTTTTTTTTAATTTGAGTAGTGTACATGTTAGCCTGCTGTCTTCAACAAAATGTATTTGAGCTCGACTCCACAACCCAACAACTAAGGCACTGGAACTGCTTGTTATTGGCATCTCATTGGGAGCATGCCATCCCCTATGGAGCCAAATGTTATCACATAAAGTTGTTAAGATCACATGATGACCAAGTATTTTGTGGCACAGGTAACGTCCAGGTGCAACATTCAAAAGCAGTCCATTTCAGGCTTGAAATACAAGCAATGACCGGGTCTATTTTTCAACGATGGAGATCCCATGAGCATGTCAGATCAATAGCCACACGCCCTTCATATCTGATAGTGGTGTTTTACTTCGGGAATTCAGGTTTCGGGAGTTTTATCTTCTCCCCTCTTGCCTTCATCCAGAGTGTTTTCTCCAGAAGTCTGCCGATCTCTATCGTGTGTCCTTCCAGATTTGATAATGGTGTTTTACTTAGGGAATTTGGGTTTCAGGAGTTTTATCTTCTCCCCTCTCGCCTTCATTTGGAGTGTTTTCTCCAGAAGTCCACCGATCTCTGTCACATGTCCTTCCACATCAGATGGTCATGATTCACTTCGGAGCTTCAGTTCTGTATGCCATCCTCCCCCGAGCTCCGAAGTGCCCAGGTATGTGGTGCCCTCATCAGTCATGACACGTGGAATCCATCTAGCATTGACACATGGAATTCATCTCAAACATTTTTGGGCATGTCATCCACCTATTTTCGAGTGAGACATGTCACCCTTCCATCCAGGACAGGTCATCATAGTGATGTCAGGCCACCACGTCAACTGTGGGAGATCATCCTCTAGGAAGTATTCTTGTTAAAAATTAGCGCCATCTCCATGTGCGTTTTTAATGGATCCTAGAGTTGATGGACAAATAAAATTTAGCGGTGGTGATAAATTTAGTAGGTGCGTCCAAATTGTAGATCGTAACCAGATCAATGACCACGCTTCATTTCGGGGATGCAACATGCTCGAAAGATAAAATTCTTGAGCGGTTCCGAAATTGAAACCGTGGTATGGCGAAAGGGATACATGGTGGAAGGTGGTGAGTTGCGGGCTCAAAAGAAGTGTGGATATAAACCTCCTTTGACAGCCCCACAATCACATGCTTATTCAACGTCAAATCCAAGAGAAGCACGTAGCACCCCCCTAGGCGTTGAGCCTCGTCTCGATATGGAGGATAAATCAATTAATGAAAGAAATAACTGGTAGTTGAAACCTCGAATCACTCCATAAATAGAAAACATGGAGGGTCTAGCCATGGAGACAGAAGGCTGTCATCTTGAGGTACCATGAGGGGCAATTTTCTTCCAGGCCCATGCTGAGCCGAGTTTTCTTTTGAAAGAACAAACAAGACAACTGAAGAACCTTCTAGGAAGGGAGAAAAGACATGCAATTTGGATACACTCATGAAAAAACCATGGGGAGACACAGATGGAAAAGACTTGGACATGATGGCCAGCTCACACTCCTAGCGGTTGTCCACTGTTTTGGGTATAAATACATTAGTTGAAGAATATGTTATGGTTGATGGTTGAGCTTAGCTCCCTATTTTTAATAGTTTGATAACAGAGTTTTTCTCTTGTTATGTATGAGACCTGAGACTTTCTCATTAATAGAAGTCAGTTTCTTTCATCATCTTGTTTCCTCTTGTGTTGAAAAAATCATGCATGGATGATCCAGACGAGATGTTGTAGTTGTATTGTAATGGAGGTTTGATTATAATGATGCTATGATCTGTTTCAATATTTTCTTTCACTGTCCTGTTTCCTCTTATGCTGAAATGCTCGTGCATGGATGATCCAGACGAGTTGTTGTAGTTGTATTGTAATGGAGGTTTTATTATAATGTTGCTGTGATATATTTCAATATCTTAAACTTAAGTTCAAGAGTGCTCTTGTGCCTAAGTTTCTCTGCACCAAGTTGCTTGAAGTCCGGATGCTCATGGAAGAATTGTCCACTTTCCTCACTAAGTCTTCCTCCTTCTCACCTTTAGCCTTAAACCACTGACTAAAGTTAATGAGAACCTCATTTTATTATGCATTACTAGCCCAATTTTCCGTGTTTAAACATTCTTACGCCGAGCTTTGTCCATTTGACCTCCAATCATAAACCTACCTCCACAAACATTTTGATGGGTGCCAAGCTTATCCTCCTGTAATATGAGGGTGAATCTCAACACTGACAGATAAATCAACTGGATGAGTAAGCAACATGCGGTAGTAGCCTTGTAAAAAACATAAGCTGAATACATGGCAGCCACTCATGGAAGAAAATAAGTAGTATGATTGCAAAGGTTGTGTTCAGGAATTAGGTTTGAGCAGAGAGATATGAATATAAGTTGCAATAGTCAAAGGGCAATATTTTTGGCAAAGAACCCTTCTTATCATTCTAAGACTAAGCACATTGATGTACAATACCATTTCATTGGAGAAATGGTGGAAAGAAAGAAGGTGCTGTTTTAGAAAGTAGACATGTTAGAAAACATAGCAGACTCTTTGACCAAGTATGTGAGTGTTGTGAAGTTATCTTGGTGGAGAGAGGCAATGGGAATTTCTTCCTTGGGACTGTGAATGAGAGTTCTTGTATCTCCCAATTTCAAAAAAGAAGACAACAAGTGGGAGAATGTTGGGTTGTTATATTCTTTGTAGTGAAATTCCAATAGAGGCAGATCAACTGATAGTCGAAGTTGAAGTGGATCGACAACAAGTCGAAGGTTGAGGTGGTTCAATCGGGTAAAGTCAAGTTGAAGGTCGAGGTAAGTTGACCAGGTAAATTCGAAGTTGAAGGTTGAGGTGGTTTGAAATGGTAAATACATCGACAATAATTCGAAGAGGTAAACCAAAAAGAGGTCAACAAGCGGGCATGTGGAAGCCAAATGAAGACTGAATGAAGGCCAACTAGTAGTCGATGGGTAATCCGACTTGGTATTCGACTATAACAAAATCCCATGATTCACGATATTTGTAGCCAATGATCTGCATGGATCTGTAACTATTTTTTTGGGTTCCTTTTCTTTAGGGATTTTCCTACTGTAAATCCTATAAATAAGGCATGTTTTAAGGATGTAAAAAGTGATTAATGAATGAATCTTTATATGATGAATGGCTAATCACCAAGAGTATGTAATCGTAGAGGTTGTTGGTCATGTAGATGTAATTTGAATTGGCCACGGGGGTTGTTATTTTGTAAGCAAGAGGGTATGATTTTGATTGTGTCTTAGTTGTGGACAAAGGTTAGACATGTAACCATTTATTCTGAATGAATAAGACAACAAGAGAGAAGAACACTCAAGGAATGTTGGTTTTTCCGGTTTGGATTTTGAGGGTAAAATCTCTATGTACTGTGTGTTTGATTTTTCATTATATATTTCTTCATTATACTTTCTTCATTATATATTTCATTATATATTTCTTCATTATACTTTCTTCATTATATATTTCTTCCTCTCTTCTACTAGGTTTAGTGTGGAATTGTCCTCATTCCCTAACATTAATTTGCTTCATCTTAGAATGATAAGCATTGTTCTTTGCTAGAAAGGTTTCACTTTGTCTATCACAATATATCTTTACAATTGTTTTTACAAAATCAATACCTGGAAATAGTCTTTACACCATACAACTTCCTTACTCACATGAGTGGGTTCCATGTAGCCAACATATGTGGTTGAAAGTTCGATTATAACTCGCCTCTTGCTCATCCAAGTGATTTCTTTGCTAAATAGGTTAAACACATAACCACTTGTATTTCTTCTATGATAAAGATATACAACTCACTTTGCATCAAAAAACCTGGTACATCTACCACTTTGTTTGGTTCTAGTCTTCCTTGGTAGTAGTTTTCATAATCCAAAGTGCCATGTAAATATATAAAACCATCTTTACATTTTCGTATTATTCCTTCCTTAATTTTGACATATATTTTTTCAAAATTCCCACTACATGGGAAATGTCTAGTTGGTACAAACCTAAAATACATCAAAATTACCAACAACACTTGCATAGGGAACATGCAACATATCCTCTACCTCTTTGCATGTCTTGGGATACTATTCCACATATAAATTTACACCTACATGAATAGGATCCTTGACCAGTTTAGATTCCCATATATTAAATTTAATATACCAAGATAAAATATAACTTAGTAAACTAGAGTAAGTATAGATATTATACATAATTAATAAACTATCATAAATAACTAGCTTCATATGAAAATATGCTTCTCATAATAATATATGTATAAATAAGAGAGTCATGCAACTTGTATTACACCAATTATGAATTAATCAATATAAATTTTATATTTGAATATGTATTTGTATGATTAATTACCTTCTAGTGGTATCATAGATGTTTCTTTTTGTTGATTAGTGGTTAATTTATTTTTCCAAGGGAAAATTAAATTTGGGCTTGTGGCTCAATTAATTAACATGATATTGGAAAGAAAAAAAACTACATTGTAAATGATGTTCCTCAGGAGGTCTCATACACCAATTTGATGTCTATCTTGGCCGTGACCTTAAAAATATATTATTATTATTATTATTATAATATATGTATAAATAAGGGAGCCATGTACCTTGTATCACACCGTTTATGAATTAATACATAACTTCTATACAATCATGTCTTATCAACAATCATTTTGGTCCCAATCTGAAAAATCAAATTGAAAATATACTCCTCCAAACAAAAGGATCATAAGCAAAGAAAGACAAACATGAAAAGTCACTTCATTTTGAAGTGTAATGCACCAAATTGGAGTCCAATCCATAAATGAAAGGAAAAAATGTTCTACTTGTGTGAAGAAAATATCAATGATAGCAACAATGAGGAAGAAGCAAGTGATATATCTACATTTGATACAAAAATTGACAATTCAATTGAAGAAATAAACAATTCTTTAAGATGAAGGTAGGCATAAAAAAAAAATCATCTCAACACTCCTTGTTGCCATAATGATGGATATAATTTTTCAACCCTAGATTCTTAAAGTTTTTGGTTACATATAGAAAATCAAAGTTATGGTAAATATAAATAGTGGCAGTTCACATAATTTCATAGATACAATAATATTAAAAAAGTAAAAAATGTTTGTCTACTCTATCTTTGACTTTCAAGTTGTAATACCGGGTGATAAAACTACTTCATGTGATTGGGAATGCCATAAGGTAGAATCTACTATTAATGATAACTAATTAAGGTCATCAATGTATGACATGGTAATTGGGGGAGTAGACATTGTCCTAGGATCCCAATGGTTGGCCACAATAGGTGCAATAGGGTTAAACCTACACAAACTATTTTAAAGATTTTATGATAATGGAAAAAAAGACAAGTTTTATGGAATTATGAGCCCACCCAATCAACTAGATTTGTCTAAAAAAATGAATAAAATGATTAAGAAGAGATCCCAAGACTTGATTTTACATTGTTACTCAATGTATGGGGTAGCCAATGAAATAAATGATCCCAGATCATTAGATAGAATACCTAGGAAATGCAATATCATTTTTCAAGACTTTCCTGGAGGCCTTCTTGTTGGCATGTTTACAGGAAGGTGTGCTTGTCATTGATGGCAAGATCAGAGTATGCAGCGATGGAAAAATAGGGACAACGTAAGCTCAGAAGAGATAGTGCAGAGGTGCATGAAGAGTGCAAGAGTGTGCTTGTTTATTTGATGGAAAACAGGTAGGCAAGGAAGATCAACAATGCAGGGATAATTGCATGGAAAGATCAGACCGGGCATTGGAGGAGTCAAGGAAGCAACTCACAACAAGAATTCTGAAACGACAAAATGCAAAACGACGGAATACGTTGATCCGAATCCATTTCGGAGTTTTGGATACCGGGAGTTGAAGTGTCAAAACACTTCACCACAGGAGTCCCAGAATTGCGAAATGCGAAACGCTGAAATCTCGAAAGAAGGAGACAGTTTCGGATACCGGGATTTCGGATACCAGGAGTTGGGGATTTCAAGAACTCTTACTACAGGAGTCCTAAAGTCGCGAAATGAGAAATCACAATATGCTAAACCATGATATAATATCAACCGTTGGATCGAGGACAAAAATGGACCATCGATCCAAGAAGGATACGTGGTGAAAGATCATCCTTTCGCTGACTGGAAAGTCAAAGGAACGGGGTTCCCTAACCTCTCGAACTCGCGATACGCGAAATCGTGAAATAACCTTAGCCGTCAGATCGAAGTTTGATTTGGACCATTGATCCGACTCCATTTCAGAGTTTCGGATACCAGGAGATGGAGGAGTCAAGTGTCGAGACTCCTCATCATAGGAGTCTTGAAGTTGCGAAGTGCGAAAAGCTGATCTGACTCCATTTCGGAGTTTCGCAGATTGGGACTTGGAAGTGAAGAACATTCACATAAAAAATGCCGAAATCGCGATATGAGAAATCACGAAGTGATCTGGGCTGACAGATCTAGGAGGTGAATGTGGCAGACCACGTCAGAAAGGACAAGTGGAAGACTATGACACGTGGCACAATCAGATAATGACAAGTGTCAAGTTGATTTGGCATTTCAGGTCATTGGAAATCACAATTCTGAGTGACACGTGACAACCACTTGGGTCATGACATGTCATCAAGTGATGCAAGACTGACCTCACTCCAAGAGTTTTTGCTTCGGGAGTTTTAACTCCATCACTCCCCCAAAGTCCCGAAGGCTGAAGTCCCGGGGCAGAGGATAG
>JASDQU010682691.1:3324-46094 GCA_032191745.1 Picea mariana | reverse complement strand
AACACTAGCTAAATTATCATTAATTATGATATAACCTTAAATTGATTACAAGTTATTAATTAATTATTTTGGATTATACTTAAGCTGAAATATGATTTAATCCCTTGATTAAGGGTTAATGAAGGTGTGATTATTAAATGAGATATTAAATGGTTTAGTATTAGACTAATGGTTAATGACTAATAAATTATTAAATAAAGTAATTAATTAACTATGTAATAAACCAAAGGGGGAAAATAAAATAAAAACATAAATAAGGTTAAAGGGGTTACGTATCCCATGAGGGATAACGTAACCCCTACGTTAAAGGGAATATTTAATAGAGGATAAGTTTATTAATAACGAACTAAATGAATAGATAAGGGAAATTAATGTATGGATAAGGGGTTGGTGAGGAGTAAAGTTTCGGGGGGTGAAGGAGGCATAAGGGGAAGGAGAAGCAGGAGGGAGAGGGATTATTCATTGTTGGAGGCATTCATTCGAAAGGGGGAGAAGGATTTTGGGGGAGAACTCTGAGTCTTGGACCAGGGAGAGATTTGTGTTTGGGATTTACACATTGGACCGGGGTTGCTAGAGGTTTTGGGCTCGGAGGGCCAGGATATCCGTAGATATCCTGGAGCTAGGTTGTTTTCTTAGTTGGCAAGGTGGACAGGAGGTTTTGGGAAATTATTTTCTGTGTTTGCAGGAATGGACTGTGTAGCAGGTAGCAGAAGGAAGGCAGCTAGCAACGGAAATAGCATCAGAATCAGGTACCTTGTTGAATTATGTAATTATTTATTCTGCTATGAATTTATTTGATGAATCTAAATTGTTTAAGTTGCTGGTAAGCAGATTGATATTATGTTGATTAGATATTGTATTATGCTGTTAAGAAACAAATGCTCGTGAAGATAACAATATTGATATATATATTGATGGGCATTACAGTAGGGGCCATTTTGGAGATTTGGGGTCCAAAACCTTCTAGAGCTAGTTTGAGGCATCGAATGACACTTTTTTGGGTAAAAACTTTGTGAGCATAGATCTATACCCTTTATGTTGTTCTTCACATCGAGATATTTCCAATGGTTTGAAACTCACCTCAATTGGAGATCGCATGCAAAAGTAATGATTTCTGCAAGTTGACCTACCTTGTTGACCACCATGGTATTGAGTGGATTCCATGTCAGCCCCCATTACTGACCCATGTGTGGCTAGTCATGTGTGGAATTTCAATAATATTATAGAGGGCCCAAAACCCTAACATTAATTGAGGGTTCAAGCATGATAAAACCCTAATCCTAGATGGCTATCAAGCTATGTTAAATATTAGGTTTCTAGGAAGAGAAGGGTTTCCATTCTTTTAGCATTGTACTTTTTCCATAGTTGAGAAAAGCATTTAGGAGTGAGATTTTAAATTACAACATAAGAGGTAGAAGATTCTATAATATCCATTTAGCCCATAGTGTCATAGACAACTCCATATAGAGTTCCCCTTTCTTTGTACTTTCATTTCATCACTGAAGAAAATAGAGTAGAGAATATGCCTCACCTTCTAACTAGGTTTTCTCTCATATTGGGTTTCCATGGTCATATCTTATGTTCATTTGTGTGGATTATGTTGGCACATCAAGTCATGATGGTTCATCATAGATATCCTAGAATTAGTCAGTCAAGCAATCAACCTACATATATAAACATTCGGTCGAGCAATCAACCGGATCTCTACATTAGTTGGTCAAGCAATTGACAAGTCTGTTGGTTGGACAATCAACCAACAATAAAAGATAGTCGATCGATGGATCGAACAATTGAGAAATTGACTATGAGTTAGACACATGGATAGTTGGGGAGAGCATCCTTGTCTATTTGACTTGATAATTTGGATTTGACAATGTCAACTCTAACAACCTACGATTACATGTGGACAAGATCTTCCCAATTTCAAGGAAGTTGGTTAGATATTGAAACTATAAATAGAAAACCCTATGGGTCATTATAATCAATATATCAAGTGATATCGTTGTTATGTACAAGATGTACAATATTCATTGTGATGTTCTGATCACAATGCATTGTGCTTAAGTGTTGGAACGATTTCTTTAGACACTACCTTTTCTGTCTTCAAAATCTTATTTCCTCTTAGATTATCTATAATACTATTTGTTTATTTTGCATCAGGTTACACCCAATCCCCAACATGGTATCATAGCTGATGGTTTGAAACCTTTCCTGTTATCCACAAACCTTTCCTGTTATCCACAAACCTTCCCTGTTATCCACAAACCTTGCTGAGTTTGATCTGTTGTGTGATTGACTTTGGGTCTGTGGTTTACCGATTAGACCTTGTTGAAATAGAAATGTTTTGTCTAGATATTGAATATGGATTCAAATATTGATCCTATAATTATGAATGGATAAAATTATGAACTATGTGAACCAGACATGGAAACCCTACTGAATAGTAAAGGACTGTGGAAGTATACGAAGACTACGATTCTAGATCTAATAGACGATCATGAAAATTTCATTGTTGATGGAAAGATGGATGAAGTTGTGGGGGTCATAATGACCTATATCTCACAAGAGATTCATTTTCACATCAGTGGAATCGAATGCCCTCATAAAGTCTGAAAGAAGTTGAATTAGTTGTTTGACAAAGTCAATGAAATCCATGTCATGCAGTTGGAGAAAGAGTTGATCTCTCTCGATCCTCATTATTTTGAAAAAATAGAGGACTATCTGGTGCATGTAAAGGAAATCTAGTTGAAATTGGGTGAATGTGGAAATAATTTTTATAAGAAAGATAAACAACTCATCGTGATGAAACTGATTAATTTGAGAACACCATTTGATGTGTTCATTTCAACTTTCCACACCAACTGGCATGCACACAAGGAATATGGTAAGGATAACACCTTTGAAGATTTATGTGGTCTTTTGATAATTGATTAGCAAAAAATACTTGAAGAATACAAGCTTGGTGGTAAACATCAAGCCCACTTGCTCAAGGGAAAGGGTGAGTTAAATCAAAGGGAAAGAGGATGGTTTGATACCCCTACACAAAGACCTGGATTCCTCGACTAGAAACCTAAAGGGAAAACATATGGACCCTATCAAAGTTGAAAAAATAAGACTATGTCAGTGCTGTGGAAATACTGGACATTTGGAGAAAGTTTGATTCAAGAAAATAGACAATTTGGAGGAGAAGGTTAACACCTTGAAGGATACATTTCCATTATTCATCGACCCATTGCTAATTTCACCTTCCAAGTTGAAACTTATCAATCCTTATTGTATCATTTTTCACATAACAAATGGGTAGTCGACTCTGGGTGCACTCAACATATGGATAAGGATGCTTTCTTGTTCACATCCTTGAATGAATTCGAGGAGAGGAAGATTTATGTTGTCGATGCTTTTTCTCTTGATATTGCTGGTCAAGGTGGTGTATCTTGTGGACAAGGGATAATTGTCGACATTTATCATGTGACAAATCTCATTTCCCATTTGTTGTTTGCTGCTCAGTTAACATATATAGGTAAGATTGTAGAGTTTTTTCTAGATCGGTTCTTTGCTTGATATTTTGAGAAAGGTTAGTTGACTGTGACCAAATGATTTCTCAACCCAAAGGACACTCTACATAAATTTTGTGACATGACTTGAATCGACACTGAACCAACTGTGCTTGTTTCTCACACTGATGAGAGAAGTTGGACTTGGAATGAACAACTCAGACACCTGAATTTTTGAAGTCTCCACTCGATGGAAACTCAAAACATGGTTGTTGGTTTAGCTAAAATGTTTCCCCGTGAAGGAATTTGCAAAGGCTGCGTGCTTGGAAAGCACCATCAATAACCTTTTCACTCTTGCAAATCATGGTGAGCACAAAACCTCCTGGATCTAGTTCACAGTAATTTCTATTGCATCAATCTACCTTCCTTGGCAAGTGAAAGGTATATCTTAAATTTAATTGATGATCTCTCTCATTTCACTTGGGTCTATTGTTTGAAGAATAAGAATGTTGTCTTTGAAAATTTCAAAGAATTCAGAGCCTTCTCTAAAAAGCAATGTGGCCAACCCATCAAGTGTCTCAGATCAAAGAATGGTGGTGAGTATTTCAATCGACCATTTGAAGAACACCTAGTTCAATCTGGTAATGACTGACAATGGTTGGTTCATCACACACCTTAGTATAATGGCGTCGTAGTACAAAATAATTAGACATTAGTTGAAATGGCTAGATGTATTTTGTAGGCCAAAGATCTGCCTCCTCACTTTTGGGTTGAAGCTGAATATTGCGCAGACTATCTTCTCAATAACATATCAACTCAAGTTGTTCGTTTAACGACTCTAGTGGAACGATGGAGTGGAAATAATCCTTCAATCGACCACCTCCATGTGTTTGGACGTGTTGTCTAGGGTCATATATCCGATGATTGCAGAAATAATTTGGATGAAAAAAATCATTCTTGCATCATGATGGGATACTATGAAGAGTCTAATGCCTATCCACTATTTGATATTGTCAAATGGAATATCATTATCAAATGAAATGTATGGTTTGATGAGAAGTCTTCTAGCATCAAGTTGTTGAATGCCTCTTATGGATTACTGTAGGATGATCACTTTGATGTTGTTTCTGACTCTATTTCTCCTATTCCATTGTCAGTCCTTTGATTGGATAATCAAATTCTATTCCTTTTTCGACTAGAACGTCGACCTCCAAGTCGATTAGTTCATCAATATATGTTTTGACTAGTTTTCCATCTCCATCAATTGAAATTTCTCCAACTTCTGATTGACCTTGTGCAATAAAACATAGTTCACCTGTTTCTTGTCTACCCAGATGCGTTGCTAAGACAATTGAAGCTACTAGACTTTATGCCAATGATATTTCCTTCAGACGAAAAAATTGAAGTCAAAATAAACATGCCAACATTGCATTGTTGACTCATGTACTTGAAAATTATAATATTGTTTCCTACTTAGATGTTCAAGGATGACCTAAATGGGAACATACTATGCAGACAACAATTGATTCTTTGTCAAACAATCACACTTTGGACTTAATTTCCCAACCATAAGGAAATAATTTTTTGAAGTTTTGATGGGTCTATAGGACCAAATTTACCTTTGAAGGCATTTATGAGTGAAATATAGCTTGCTTGGTTGCAAAGGGATTTTATCAACAATAAGGTATCAACTACACTGTGACCTTTTCCCTTGTTGCAAAGATGAACTCTGTTTGACTGATTCTTTCCCTTGCTGCTTGTTTTTGATGGAAAGCCATCAAATAGATGTGAATAACATCTTTCTTCATGGAGACCTATTTGAATAAATATTTATTGAAAATCCTCCCGATTTTGTGACAAATTCTAACATGTTTTTTCGACTTAAGAAGTCTCTTTATGGTTTGAAGCAAGTTCCTTGAGCTTGGTATGCCAAGATTGATAATTTATTTCTTTGAATTGGTTTCAAACATTGTGAATCTGATCACATCTTGTATGTACTCCATACCAATGGAGACACTTTGATTGTCACTATATATATTGATGGCCTTGTCATTACTTGAAATAACACTAATCTCATTCTTATATTGAAGAAACAATTTGTTGACTCCTTTGACATGACAGATCTTGGTACTCTGCATTATTTATTGGGTCTTCAAGTATTACCACTGTGTGATGGTATTTTAGTTTCTATGTTTAATAATGTAATGGATCTTTTGACATGTTTTAATATGACCGATAGTAATCCCTGTGATAATCCTTTTCAATCCAGAGTAAAGCTCACCAAAACTTGTCAAAATCCCACCTTTTCTGTCTTTGAAATCTTATTTCCTCTTCGATTATCTGCAATACTTTTTTAATGTTTCGCATCAAGTTCCACCCAATCCCCAATAGATGGTGTGTTCATTTTCTTGTTCTTTCATTTTTTAATTTTAATTATTTCATAAATTTGAATGCTAAGCTAGTGATAGTAAATATGAGATCTAAAAAAAAAAATTATATCATAAAATATTTTACAATATTGCAAGATATTTTGTGATGTACCGTTCTAGTGGAATATCCATGGTAATTTATAGATCATATTGGTATGAAAGAAATTTTCTTTGGTTTTTTTGTGGGGAATTGCAAGATCTAGGAATTGGCTTAAGAAGGAAGTTGTATAATCCTAGCCATGGTAGATGATTCCAGTCATAAAAACCCTCATGATGCAATAGAGAAGAGATTTTTGAGGCTAGAAGATTAAGTCACTAATCATCTCTGAAAACATCGCTCTCCTCACAGAAGCTCTAGCAAAGAAGTTTGGATCTTTTGGGGATGTTGGTGTCTCTAATTTAAACTGTAATCATTGTAATATTGATGGTCACATTGAAGATAAGTGTTGGGAGATACATCCATATATGAATCCAAAGAATTTTAAAGATGATTCCAATAAGAAGAACTTGCTAGGTAGGGATTGCAACAACATGGTAGAGATTAACTTAGATGTGGATGAGAATATTATCTTCACCTCAACGTAGAACGAGTTCAAATTGAGTATCCTTCATCATAAGGAAGAGAAGGAGATGAATAAATTCTTCCAAATTAAGATCCATGTAAAGAATACCAAGGTGGATGCTCTTTTCGATTTCGGTTCAAAGGCCAACCTCATAGCAGATGGTTTGGTAAGAAATATTAGGTTGGAAGTTCATGATCATCTGAGCCCATATCCATTGGGATGGGTGAATAAAGATTCATAGATCAAAGTCATTAAATAGTGTAAGATAAAATTTTCTATAAGTGCATATGTTATTGATGAAGTGGAGTTATATGTAGTACCCATTGATGTGTGTGTAGTGTTTGGAAGCCCCTACATGTATATGAGGGATGCAATATTCATGAAGAGAGAAAAATGATACCGCCTAATCAAGGATGGAAAGTATTTCATTATCAATGAACACAAATATAAATGGAATATATATCTAGTAAGTTATAACCAAGCCAAAAAGTTGATTAGTTCTAGAAGAAAATTTGTATCGATTTTCTTAAGAGAAAATTAGCCAAGGGATGAATCGGCAAGAGTGAAGACATATATGAAGGGATGTACTAAAGAATAGAAAAAACAATTAGAGGAGTTATTGTAGGAATACAAAGGAGTGTTCCTGGAGCCTAAAGGGCTACCAACTAAGAGGGAAGTGGAGCACAAGATACAGTTGTTTCTTGACTACCCATTACAAAATATTGGGATGTAAAGACAGTCTATCCTAGAAGCATATGAAATGAAGAAACAATTGCATGAACTACTAGAGAAGGGATAAATTCAACCAAGTGTTAGGTTATGAAAAAGGTATAAATATCTTCCATTTCCCCACATTTCATGATATCATCTTGATTGAATTTTCGGTTATTTAGAAGCAAATAGAATAGAAAATGAATAATATACCCTTTAGCGTTGATTGTTGGAGATTAGATTACATAGATCGTAAATATGATTGGAATTGTCTGGTTTTATTGCAGGATTGGTTAAATATTGTTGAACCCAAGATAGCAAGGGGAATCTTGAAGATGCACAAGCTATTGGAGGTTGAAAACTTTATGGCACAAAGCAATTTTAAAGATAATTGAGTTACTTATTGTAATAGTAAAGCAATTCTGAGGATCTCTCGATCCTCAGGATAGCTTAATTTACCAAGATTATTGTAACATATAAGGGGTAAATAGATCTTGAATAAAAAAGGAAAAGAATTGCACTCAAGAATAGAGAATATAGAATTGCTATGCATTAGCAGTTTTTGTAGAAATTTTGTACCAGCTATGAAATCAATAGAAGCCTTGAGCAGTTTTTCCATTTTTATATACTGAGTTTCAAATAACAGTTCTTCTAAGGACCGAGGGCCCAATCTGAAGGAGCTACTGTTCGATCTGTAATTGTATTAGCTCAAATTTTGTCTTGTGATTCGATTCTCTTTTATAGTAGTTAACAAATGCATAAGTGTGTTGATGATTTCATGTCAATTGCAAGAAATAGATATTCCCTGAAGCATTAAATGATTGTTGTTCCAATTCCTATTACTAAGATTTGATGCGTGAAGGTTCCTCATAAGTTCACATCTTCTGTTCCTTTCATAAGTTTTCATCTGCTGTTCCTTTCATAAGTTTACATTTGTTGTTCCTTTTACTTAGGTTACATTTGTCGTTCCTTTTACTTAAGTTTACATTTGTTGTTCCTTTCCGCTAGAATATAGTTGTTGTTCCTTTCAATAGAAATATGATTGCTGTCTCTTTTCAATTAGATTACAGTCTCTGTTCCTTTCCATAGATGGAGTAATTCACCTTTTTCTTTTCAACAATTTTGATTCATAATGATAGTAATTTCTGCAAGTCTTTATCTAGATTCAATTACTGCACTTAGAATGAATTCAATAGATTAGCTAGTTCCTTTCCTTTTGCACAGCTTTATATTTCAATCTCTAGAATATTTAATGAATGTTTGAGGAACTTGATTGTTGATAAACTCATATCTACTTTCACTGCACGATTTTAGCCTCTATAAGCTATCTGCATAGACTTTGCCGATGTTCTTTGAGATAAAAGATGAATCCTTGGGTTGATAAATTAATGTTAAACTATGGTTGTTTTTAGACATCTTTAGAGCCCAACATTTTGGCGTTGTTGCTGGGGAAGAATGCCAAAGATAGCATAGATTGTGCCTCTGGAGGATGAGGTATTGAATACAGAAGGTAAGAACCTATGCAGGAAATAAGTAAGATGCTTATACCAGCACCTACCTCCAACTTACGCATTAAGAGGTTGCATAGGTGTTTTTTTTTCCTTTTTTTGATTTTTCCTTTTTTGTTGTGTGAAGTGTGTATGACTAAGAAGAAAGATCTTGAAAAACCAAAACCTCCACCAAAAATTACCAAACCCCAGGGCTCGGTGCTCCCTGGAAGAAGTACTTTCATAGACGACATCATCTGAAAAGTAGAATCTCAAGCCTCGGTTGGACCTAGAAAAGGATCCACCCGAATCCATCAGGTGGCAGCTTCACCAACTGTAGCCCACGCCGAGATTCATAGAAAAGTTGAAGGGACTGAGCTAAGCTTTTAGAGCACATATCTTCCACCCCTCAACCCTTTAGGAGAGGGAAACTCTTGTAATCTGGAGGAAGGAGAAGGAGAAACTAGTGGGATAACTAAGACAGACCCACCACCCAATCCTGAATCTCCTATGAAAGAAGAACGCATACCTGAAATCCCAAATAGAGGGAGTGCAATCAGATCCCCTAGAGGATCAGATAATCAATCAATTCAAATAAAATATCCGGATCAAGAAATCCCTAAATATTTTTGGCATATTTTCGATCAAATGGCACAACCAAATACACAACTTCCCCAGACTTCCACTTTGGAATATCTGATAGTTGATCCAATTGCCAATGTCCCCATGAAGGCTATTCCCCTACAAAACCTGCCAACCTTTCATGGATTAAACTCAGAAGACCCGGACACATTCTTATTTGAATTTGATGTCCTATGTAGAGGATATGATTACACCTCTGAACCCCAAAAATTAAAATTATTCCCCTCCACTTTGAAAGGAGAAACTCTATGCTGGTTCATGGGATTAGGGGGAGGAACTATAAACTCATGGGATGAAATGAAACAAGCCTTCTTGACAAAATATCAAGATTATTGTAGAACCAGAGACTTAAAAGATGAAATCTTTCAAATGATTGCAAAAGAAAATGAATCATTAGAAGAATATGTAGAGAGATTTCAATATAATTTACAAGGATCACCCTATGGCACGTTACCAGGGGAAGTACTTAAGGAAAATCTGATTAAAAGTATGAAAGATGAATGGGTAGAAACATTGAATTTAATGGGGAAAGGTGATATTTATCAAGAAACTTATGATGCCATTGTCCTATTATGCATCAGGTGCTCAAGAGGAAGTTCACAGACCAGATTAGGGATACGTACCCCCTTCACTAGAAATAGCAACATTACCAGTGGGGGTGTTACTTGAGCTGAAGTTGGTAATCTCTTAGAAAAATTTAAAAAATACATTCTGAGCACTCTGACTACACAATTGGATGTGTTGTAGGCCAAACAGAAAAAAATAGAAGAAGAACAAACGTTAGCCATATTTTTCCATAGGTGCAGAAGAAAACATGGTCCAAGGGATTGCCCTTTGGACACGGTCCGAGTTTGCGCTATATGTGCCAAGGATCATGACACAAGACAATGCCCATCACTTCCTGAACTGAAAGATGTATTTAGGGAAACAGAAGAAGAAACATAACCATTATATCTAATGGCTCAACGTCGTCAATGGTAGAATCGACCCCCAAATACATTGCAGGACCCTTCCTCTTCCTTCTTCGGACAGTATAACCAACAATCTCCTAGTAGCACATGGCAGGGTCAGCGGTTTACTAATCAAAACTGGAAACCCCAACAATATCCACCTGCAAATCCCACTTGGCAAAACCATCTTGCTGCAATCCCTGCTTGGCAGAATCATCCAACTACAACTTCTACTTGGCCTAACTCACAATATCCCACCTCATCCTGGAAAAACTCCAATAACAACATTTACCCTTCACATTGGCCCAACATGACTGCCCAAAACCAAAATTGGAATTAGAATTGGTAGCACCCTGTGGGGATAAACAATCAACCCATGGGGATGGCCCCTAAAACTCAGCCTATGTTACAAGCCCCATTTCAATTGTCCCAAAATCCACAATCCCAATTGCGCCCTCAACTACCAGCCCAACCACACCCAAATCCAAATAACAGACTGGCTCAACTCATCTAGATTATGGAAAATGAAGAAGGAGAGATCAACTCGGTAGGGTGCAACGAACTACGATTAAGATCGGGATGAATAATCTCTCCTAAAGAAAATGATGTTTTTCAAGGGTAGGAGAAACAACCAGCAATAACACCTTCGACTATAGTAATAACATAAGAAATTGAGCAGGGGGGAAACACAGTCGAATCACAAGATCCTGATAAGGGTGCAACACCCTCCCCTTCGTTCCTCGAAAGATTGATGATAGAAAAATCGACCGTATATCCCAACTTCGACCTTGTAGGGGAACTCAAGAATTTATATATCAAGATTCCACTCCTGTAAGCTCTTTAGGACATCCCCATCTATGCAAAAAAAATCAAAGAGCTATGTGGGAGAAAACCCATCGGAAAAATTAAAAATCCATCATCAACAGTCCGCATGGTAGGAGCCTTATTTGATCTAATTTTAGGTAGACAAGAACCGGTTAAATATGCAGATTCGAGGAATCCCATAGTAACAGTTCAGATCTAGGGCTGCTCTTTTCCCAATACACTAGTTGATTTGGGAGCAGCCATCAACATCTTGACTATGGAAACTTGCAATAGCCTAGGTTTTAACTCCTTCGAACCCATAACAATAATGCTGCAGTTGGCAGACCGATCGGTAGTTTGACCAGTTGGCAGATTACATGATATAGCCATCTTCGTCGACTCCTGGGAATATCTGGAGGACTTCCTCATCATCAATCCAAAAGGTGGACTTGAAGGGCATCCATTGATACTGGGTAGGCCATGGCTTGCAACAATAGATGCGTACATAGGATGTCAAACAGGAAATATGACAATCACTAGAGGGGGTATCACGAAGAACCTCATTTTATATCCTCTTGCTAAACCTAGTCCAACTTTCGTATATCCACAATTGCCACCACCATGATACTGAAAGAGGGATTTACGAGCCCCTCTTACATAGGAAGAATCCCTCAAACTTAAAAACCAGCTAGAGGATGATTTAATTAGTGGGTTTATCAATAATCTAGCCACCATGAACAACCTGACCTGCCAGATGCTCCAAGTTGTTCTAGACTGTGAAGCACATGGGGAACTACTGGAAGATTTAATGGAACAACAAATTCTAACTACGACCATTCATAACAACAAACCTGTCGAGATCGCACCCGAGAGGCCTCTAAACATCAATGTCAATTTAGATGAACAACAACAAAAAAAGCTAATTCATGTCCTCTCCAAATACCAGCAATATTTTGCATGGGAATATTCTGATATGAAAGGTATTGATCCACAACTCTGTACACACCACATTTATGTTGAAAAATAAGCCCGACCTATCTGCCAACCACAGAGAATATTAAATCCTCACCTCAGGGATATCGTTAAAGAAGAATTACAAAAACTATTGGATGTAAATTTTATATATCCCATCTCAGATAGTCGATGGGTTTCCCCATTAGTGATCGTCGCAAAGAAAAATGGGAAACGGCACATCTGTGTTGACTACAGGGAACTTAACAAAGCTACTCAAAAATATCACTTCCTTTTTCCTTTCATTGACCAGGTCCTGGATACTTTGGTAGGAAAGAAATTCTTTTCTTTCCTAGATGGTTTTAGTGGGTACAATCAGATTCATATCGCCCCATAAGATCAAGATAAAACTACATTCACATGCCCCTGGGGCACTTTTGCATACAGAGTATTACCCTTTGGACTTTGTAACGCTCCAGCCACCTTTCAAAGGGCCATTCTGAGCATATTCAACGATCTGATCAATGAAGGACTTGAAGTCTATATGGATGATTTCACTTCTTATGGCGACGACTTTTATCAATCATTGAATAACCTAGAGAAAATACTAGAATGATGTATTGCAATTAGGTTATGTTTAAGCCACGAAAAGTGTCACATGATGATGAAAAAAGGTGTGGTACTAGGGAATTATATCTCTGCAGATGGAATTAGGGTAGACCCAACAAAAATAGAGGTAATCCTTAATCTACCCACACCACACACACAAACTGAGGTACGTAGTTTTCTTGGCGCTTCAGGATACTATCGTAGGTTTATGGAAAATTTTACAAGAACCGCTACACCTTTACATGCTTTGACTGGTAATGTAGAATTTCAGTGGTCTGACAAGTGTGATGTGGTATTTGCAGGACTCAAAAAGTTGATCTCCACAACACCGGTGTTGAGGGGACCAAATTGGAAAATACCATTCCACATCTCCACCGATGCATCATATATTGCCATAAGCGTTGTCCTAAGACATGAGGAGGAGAAGAAACCTTACGCCATTTATTTTATTAGCAAGAATCTTAATCCATCTGAACTTAATTATACAGTAACAGAGAAAGATTTTTTAGCTGTTATACATGCCATCAATAAATTTCGTCATTATATAACAGGCTATCCGGTCATTATGTATACTGATCATTCTATTATCAGATATATGGCTAATAAACCAATTACTAATGGATAGGTCACTCGATGGTTGTTATTATTGCAGGAATTTGATATCACCATCAAAGACCGACCTAGGAGAGAAAACTTTGTCGCAGACTTCCTATCCCGCATACCCAAGACAGATGACTCCTTAATAGTCGAAGACCGATTTCCAGATGAGCATCTGTTTGTCGTTACTACAAATCCACCTTGGTACGCTGACGTGGAAAATTACCTGGCAGTAGGAAGATTACCGACACATCTTTCATCGAAGGAGAGAAAACTGATCATCCAACGTAGCGCACGATTCGCCTAGATCAATAGATATCTCTTCCATACAGGAGTTGATCTCTAGATCTGCAGATGCGTACAAAATGACAAAATCTATGAAATATTAAAAGCTAGACATGATGAGCCCTGTGGTGGGCATTTTACAGACCGCAGGACTGGACACAAAATTCTGCAGATGGGATATTATTGGCCCTCAATATTCAGAGATGCGAAGAAATACATCCAAACCTGCGATAGTTGTCAATGGATGGGAAAACCAAGTCAGGCTGATGAAATTCCTTTGAAAGCATAAGTAGTCACGGAACCATTTGAGAGATGGGCACTAGACTTCATTAGCCCCTTCAACCCAAAGTCAAATCATAAGGCCTATATTCTAGTCACAATGGACTACATGACTAAATGGGTAGAGGCAGAAGCCTTTCCAAATGCAACAGAAGAAGTAGTCATCAAATTTCTTTTCAAATTATTTGTACACTATGGACTACCAAGAGAGGTAATTACTAATGGGGGGTCACAATTTACAGCTCATAGAATCACCACCACCCTAGATAATTATCATATCAAACAAAAAATTACTTCTCCATATCATCCACAAGCAAATGGGCAAGTGGAAAGCACCAACTAAGTCTTGGAGGCAATCTTGACAAAGATTGTATCAACAAATAGACAAAAATGGGCTTATGAGCTCCCAAACGCCTTATGGGCTTACCGCACAACATGGCGTAATACCACTGGCTACTCTCCTTACCATTTAGTCTATGGCAAAGAAGCCATATTCCCAATCGAGTTTGAAATCAAGACTCTAAGGATGGCCCAGGAAATCGGACTGGATCTTACAAAAGCACATAAACAACGCCTTCAACAACTCAACGAATTGGATGAAGCATGCCTATTTGTTGTAGAGAGCACAACCGTTATTCAGCAACAGAGATGAACCTGGCATGACAAGCATATAAAGAAAAAACTATTTAAAAAAGGAGATTGGGCGCTCCTCTATGATTCCAGATTTCAGGATTTTTTGGGAAAATTACAGACACGGTGGCTAGGACCATACGAAATCAGTGAAGTCCATGATAATGGCACAGTTACGTTAAGCACCATCGACAGGTCCGGATCTCCATTTCGGGTCAATGGACACCGACTACGACTCTATCATCGACCGCTGTCAAAAGAATCTTTCTACCAGGAGGTAAGTAAGGACCCTACCATTCAAATTTTGGCTGGCTGGGAAGGTAATCCAGCCACCCCAACTCCATAAATATTGAAATTTGTTGACACTGTATATACTGTATATAATTTTGTTTTTTGTATATTTTATTTAGCTATTTTATTTTTTATTTTCGACAGTCATTCGAGAAAATAAAACTAGGGAGGATAACCGTGATGAACTCAATTAGCACCCTTTTCTGTTCCGAACTCCTGCTTCGTCTCATTACCCATACCTTGTCTTCCGTAGAGAAATGAATGTGTCATGATTCAGCAGCAACAATTGGGCAACTATAATGAAATTTATAACATTAACAAACCATCCATTACTTAATTTTGAAATAAACCAACTCATAAATGAATTTAGTTGATGAGGAATCAACCTTGAATTCAAGAAAAATACATACCAGGTTTCTACAAATTTAGATGGTTTGAATGGAACAATTGTTGTTCCTTTTGCGCGCCTGCTGTTCCTTTGAATGGAACAATTGTTGTTCCTTTTGCGCGCCTGTTGTTCCTTTGAACAGAACAATTGTTGTTCCTTTTGCATGCCTAATGTTCCTTTGAACAGAGCAATTGTTGTTCCTTTTGCACGTCTGTTGTTCCTTTGAATAGAACAATTGCTATTCTTTTTTTGCACACCTATTATTCATTTTTCCATTCCTTCCTTGCTGATAAAACACTAAATCTTTCCTTTGGGGTACAAATTTCACCAAAATAATTTTCATCAGCATTATTTCTAATGATCCATCATTATTTTGTGGACTATCTCCCATACCTTATCAAATTTCTTTTTGGATCACTTCCTTCGAAATATATTAAACCTTTTTCATAATATATAACCACCATAATTCGTTTCTTTTCCCTTATATATTACACTTAAATGATACCTCGCGTTTATAACTAATAAGGAATCTGTGGCACACTTTTACTTGGCATTATTACACTTCTTTAAACCATCCCTTACTCTTAAGGAGTAGTTGAGTCTCCCTTTATATAATAATATAATAAATGATTAAAATTTTTTTCTTTTCCCACAAAGAATAGGGGGTATCATCACAAGCCAACCTACCATGATCATAGGATAATAACCTAAGTGACATTCCCACTATGGCTACCACACCAGGGCAATGGCCTTTGACATTATCTTTTGTCAAAGGACAAGAGGTCTCATCACAAGCCGTCTTGTTCACTTAAGTTACACTCTAGTGAGTGGAATTATCATCATCTGGATACCAAACTAGGATAATGGTCTTTTTCAAAAAAACTTAAAAACTTCCCCCACCCCCCTANAAAAAAAAAAATTATATATCTATCAACAATTTTTTTTTCTTTTTCCACAAAGAATAGGGGGGTCTCATCACGAGCCAGCCTACCACGATCATAGGATAATAACCTAAGTGACATTCCAACTATGGATTCCACACCAAGGCAATGGCTTTTGACATTTTCTAGTCAAAGGACAAGGGGTCTCATCAGGAGCCGACTTGTTCACCTAGGTTACAATCTAGTGAGTGGCATTATCACTATGGCTACCAAACTAGGATAATGGTCTTTTTGGAAAAAATGATTCAAACAAGTATCAAGGATACATGCTCATCTTCGGGTTAAAAGGAAACCCTCTCGAGGCTATGGACGCCTGCTGGAAATAGTGGCTCTACCTGTGGTATGGAAGTTACCTTAAATTCCAAGTTTCTGTGTCTCTCTATATTTCCTTCACTCAATAACGAGGCTATCGTTTCAGTTGTATTCAATAACACAAAAAAGTAACAACATTATGATATGTGGGATATTATTTAACTGAACAGATTTAATTTATTCAGCGCATGTATCCTTAAAGCATTCTTTTGAGTATAGGTATTTTCAATTCCACAAAAGCGGATTAACATTTAATGATTACCGTTAAATATGTTGTTCAAACATAAATCATTAATCCCAATTGGTGGCTGTCGTACAATCATTACTTTTCTCCACCAATACCTACAATCATTACTCTTCCCTACGTTGACGGTCGAGGTTGAACTTTCTATTAATAAGGGAAGTGGACGCTCGACACACTTCTCAATGTAGATAGTAATGATTGTAATAAATACCTTCATTTAGATACATTTGCTATCTCTGATATTTTATATTCTCGGTAATGTTTCCTCCAAAGCTGGTCTAACCACATCTACTACCAGGAACGATAGTCATCCATATTTTCTCACAAAATGCGTGGTAGAGGTGTGCGCAGGGAACCTACTTTACTAAATCATACAGAGCAAGCAAGAGACATCCTGCATCAGCTAGGGTGGATGGATTACTTCAACCGGCTTCAAGGATATGACACAAATGTCATGCTTGAATTCTTTCAGAATCTGCAGGGGGAAAACTCTATGGTATGGGGCATACAAATCTCAGTCACCTTAGAAATCTTAGCAGAAGTCACAGGCCTCCCTAATACGGGAATTTCGTGGATAGGACGATACACAACATTGAAGGAAGCTGTGGAAACCTTCACAGACCCTGGGGAAGAATTGGATAAGAAAGGAAAATGACTCAACCCTAGTACCCTCAGAGAACCATGGAAGGAACTTGCAAGGGTAATTCAACGGTACATCACTTGTGATGGACGATATGACGTAATTCGACCTCGCCACCTCAAATTGCTGGCAGCTTTAAAACAACGGTTAGTACTTAATCTACCTTTCTTTCTGAATGCCATATTACATGAGGTTGCTCTGAGAACACAAAAATCCAAGGACCCTGTTACTGTTATCAACCACCACCGATTAGTTAAACTGGTAACAATTAAAGAACTAAGTCAAACTCAATTGATCTGGGATAACTTGATTGAGGCCAATAGACATCCACAACTAGAGCAACCTGAATTATGCCATGAAGAACCACCACAGGAAATCGAAGATAGACAGGCATAGGAGACTACTACCCAAAGGGAAATCCCATTTCCTCAAACTGAAGCTGAGGTAGATCCTGCCCAAATCATAGAGACCTAGACCTCACAAACACAAGAATTAACAAAAAAGACAAAGAGAGAAACAAATGCCCCTACAACCATCATTCAGACAAGGAGAAGAAGAAGACGAATCTAGGAAACAACTGAAGCAATTCAAGATATAACAAAACAACCTGAAGAACTTTAGAACTCTATAAAATAGTCTCCACGCAAGAATTCTCAAGGAATTGGTCAAGAAGAACAGACCTCACAAAGGAATGATCAGGAAGACACCCAACCGACATTATCACATCTGAAAAAACAATTTATGAAGAGTTGTGAGGTAGAAATAGCCCAAGATTTGGGAAGCTTGGGAACCTCACTTGATAGAGGCACAAATAATCCAAAAATATACCTAGAACGAACCTCCTCTTCAAAACTAGTTGAATATTTTCCTGATATTGAAATGTCTTTTCCCGAGGACAGAGCACAGGAAGAACCCCATTTCGAAACAAGAATCCCTCTTGGACAGATAGAACAATTGGAAGGAATAGAGGAACAACCATCTACTGGCTAGAATGAAGAAGGCCTTGAGACCTCCCATAAACAGAAATCAACCAAAATCCATAAGAAAATTAGAAAGTTAAAAAAAAGAAAATAAACTATTGAAGAAAAGGGCTAAGATGATTGAAGTATTAAAGTAGAAGGTAGTTAAACTCA
Source organism: Picea mariana (assembly GCA_032191745.1). Taxonomy (NCBI): domain Eukaryota; kingdom Viridiplantae; phylum Streptophyta; class Pinopsida; order Pinales; family Pinaceae; genus Picea; species Picea mariana. The sequence continues at coordinate 27,714 of JASDQU010682691.1, read as the reverse complement.
AGGAAATTATTCAGGAATTGAGGAAATTGTTAGAATAGGTAGATAAAGCCCATAGAAGAAAGAATAACAAAAGGGATAGAGTACAAGGAAGAAACCATCTTCCCAAAGAAGCAGTCAGTACAAATTTTGTAGGGATACAGACAGACCTTGAAGAAATAGTAGTAGAAGAAACAATAGCCCAGAATGAGGAAGCACCTCCTTTAGAGACACAGGAAAATATGATAGCCACAAAAGCAATTGATGCTAAGGTGCAGATAGCTCAATGCCTTGAGAAAAATGCTACCATCAGGAGATTGGAGGAAGAATTGATGCAGTCTCAACAAACATTGGTTCAAAACAGAAGTGAGTTGCTGACTATGGAAGAGCACCAAGCACTCCTGTCCCAGAAACAAAGTATTATTGTGGACAGGTTGGAAGTAGAACTTGCACAGGTCCAACAAGCATTAACTCAATCCAGGGAAGAGATGAGCGCTATGGAAGAATACCAAGCATCTCAATCTCAAGCACAGAGTGTCACCGTCGATGGACTAAAATAAAAACTTACACAAGCCCAACAAGCATTGGCTCAACACTAAGATGGAATGGTAACTAGGACTAAATATCAAAGGATTGTTAAAGAATTGAAGGACATGAAAACAATAGAGGGTGAAACCTATGCTGCACTCACCAGAGCCCAAGAGAAGATCAAAAAGGTGCAAACCCAATTGGAAAAATATTTGGAGCAAATCAAGGAAATCTGTGATGTCTACTCTGATGTTATTAATTGTAGATCTCCTGCCACCAATTACATGTTATTCTGGCTGGAATCATATTTTTTATTGAGAGTGAAGTCCATCAGAGCAGGAAAACCTATTTCTTTTTCCACTATACCTGATTTTATTTCATGTTTCAGAGAGAAGGATGAAAAGGTACAATACTTTTTGTGTGAATTATACTTTCATAATTTCATTTTGGAAGAAAACAGGGAGGATAACCCTGGACCATTCATAGGTGATATACAGTTTCAGGCATTTCTTTCATTCACTCAGAATCAAGTCAGATGGGGTAAAGCTCATAAAACCTTCCTAAAAAGGGACGCTGGGTTGGATCTATGGGTTAGGGGGGAGCCTCCAAAGTCCTTTCCAACCATTATGCGACATAAAACTTTTATGAAAAGGAAAGGGGGCATATACTCCTTGCCCCCCATCCATCTACAGGTCATACATTTAGGTATCACTCACTTTAGGGAGCTTAAGGTGGAAGCTCTTCCTACTTCTAAAATAAGATGGGATGCCTCCTCCAGTGAAGTAAAGAGTAGGGAGCCCTTTGGGTATAGGATATTCTTTGCAGCTACCTTCAGAATAAAGAGGTATTATAGATTTCTCCAAGAGGAAGGGCCTGCTTGGATTGGGTGCATATATAATCCCCCTATCATCTGGTTCCCTCCAGAAGGTTACCAAAAATATTATCAAATTAACAAGAAGAGGGAGGATGTTGCTTTTGGAGAACTCAAAAGAAGCAATGGGTTCAGAAGGCTTGGGGAACCAACCTTTCCATCTTACATCATTACTGCTTTACATGTAAAATTTTAGCTTGCATGAGGACATGCAAGAAGGTAAGCTGGGGGGTATGTTAGGTTATGAAAAATGTATAAATATCTTCCTTTTTCCCACATTTCATGATATCATCTTGATTGATTTTTCGGTTATTTAGAAGCAAATAGAATAGAAAATGAATAATATACCCTTTAGAATTGATTGTTGGAGATTAGATTACATAGATCTTAAATATGATTGGAATTGTCTGGTTTTATTGCAGGATTGGTTAAATATTTTCAAACCCAAGATAGCAAGGGGAATCTTGAAGATGCGCAAGCTATTGGAGGTTCAAGACTTTATGGCACAAACTAGTTTTAAAGATAATTGAGTTACTTATTGTAATATTAAATCAATCCTGAGAATATCTCGATCCTCGGGATAGCTTAATTTACCTAGATTATTGTAACATATAAGGGGTAAATAGATCTTGAATAAAAAATGAAAAGAATTGCACTCAAGAATAGAGAATATAGAATTTCTATGCATTAGCAGTTTTTGTAGAAATGTTGTACCAGCTATGAAATCAATAGAAGCCTCAAGCAGTTTTTCCATTTTTATATACTGAGTTTCAAATAACAGTGCTTCTAAGGGCCAAGGGCCGAGTCTGAAGGAGCTACTGTTCGATCTATAATTGTATCATCTCAAATTTTGTCTTGTGATTTGATTCTCTTTTATAGTAGTTAACGAACGCATAAGTGTGTTGATGATTTCATGTCAATTGCAAGAAATAAATATTCCCTGAAGCATTAAAATGATTACTGTTCCAATTCCTATTATTGAGATTTGATGCATGAAGGTTCCTCATAAGTTCACATCTGTTGTTCCTTTCATAAGTTTACATCTGTTGTTCCTTTCATAAGTTTACATTTGTTGTTCCTTTTACTTAGGTTACATTTGTCGTTCCTTTTACTTAAGTTTACATTTTTTGTTCCTTTATGCTAGAATATAGTTGTTTTTCCTTTCAATAGAAATATGATTGCCGTCTCTTTTCAGTTAGATTACAGTCTTTGTTCCTTTCCATATATGGAGTAATTCACCATTTTCTTTTCAACAATTTTGATTCATAATGATAGTAATTTCTGCAAGTCTTTATCTAGATTCAATTACTGCTCTTAGAATGAATTCAATAGATTAGCTAGTTCCTTTCCTTTTGCACATATTTAGATTTCAATCTCTAGAATCTTTAACGAATGTTTGAGGAACTTGATTGTTGATAAACTCAGATCTGCTTTCACTACACAATTTTAGCCTCTATAAGCTATCTGCATAGACTTTGTCGATATTCTTTGAGATAAAAGATGAATCCTTGGGTTGATAAATTAATGTTAAACTAAGGTTGTTTTTAGACATCTTTAGATCCCAACACCAAGCACCTCACCTTATGGGTCAACTATCATCATAGTACCCAAGAAGGATGGGACTTGGTGAAAGTGTATTGACTACAAAGCTCTGAACAAGATTACACTCAAGGATCAGTAACCTCTACACATGATTGATGATTTTTTAGACCAATTGCAACATGCCAAGTATGTAAATGTGTTGAAACTACACAAAATATATATAGATAGAAAATACCACACACATTTGCAGAGAGAAATTGAGAAAGAAGAAGAAAGAGAGAAAGAATGGAAGAATTCTCATTAACCATAATGAATACTGAATTATCCGTAATGAATAATGAATAATTTACGCATGATATAATCTGTATAACTCAACCAATACACATTATAGGTGAAGCCAACACACCATAGTGGTGGTATAGAGTTATCTAGACACACAACATCAATTATGGGAGTGAACTACCACCTAGTCTAGTCTCTCGGACAGTTATGAGAGTGAAGTACCACCTCGCTGAGTTAACTAGTTTACAAGTCTTCAATTAACTGACTGAAACAAAGTGAATTGAGGAGGATATCAGGGAATCATTAGTAATGCACTAGTTTGGTGATGATCCCAATGAAAATGCACATTAGTGGTGATGATCCCAATGTTGCATGGTGGCAAAACCAATGCAACATCTAGACTCCACTCAACTAGTCAAACTGAAGTGAAAACTGAAGAGAGTATTCTCCTAGAGGAATATTCTCCCTAAACTTTAGGAGACGGGATAAATACTAATAAAAATAGAAAAAACCTTTGGAAAAATAAATCCTAGGTGTGTGTGAAGTAACTCCAACACCCCCCTTGAACATCACTATGGTGAAAATAAAGAATGGGTCTTGACAACGAGGCCATGTTAGGTACCCACGTACAAAATATACACTAAAATAAAGTGAGGAAAGAGGGAAAAACTCATGGGAACACCCCTCCCCACCCCCCCCAAATGTACAATGTATGTAAAAATAAGAACTGATAGTTTCTAAGAAACTATGTCCTTCACTCCAAGATGATTTCATAGAGAATAACTTCTGCTTAGTGAAGGTCTTGGTGAAGATGTTTTCCGTTTGTTCCGCTGAAGGACAAAACTTTAGGTCGATGATCCCCTCGTGTACCAAATCTAGGATGTAGTGAATGTGGATCTTGATGTGCTTCATCCACTGCCTCTGAAATGGATCTATGCAGAAGTTCAGAGTGCTCTGGTTGTCACACCAGATGATGATCGACCGATGAAACTAAATGCCCAACTCAGTGAGAAAATACTGTAGCCACATAGCCTGAATGATTATGTTAACCAACCCTCTGTACTCTACCTCGAATGAAGATAGAGCAATGACAACCTGCTTCTTTCTCAACCAATAGATAGGCCTGGAACCAAGACTAAGTGAGTAACCAGATGTGGACTTGTTATCATTGCTATCACCAGCCTAGTGAGAATCAGTGAACCCGATGATATCTAATGTAGACTCTGCTACATAATGAATCCCAAAGGTGATGGTGCCCTATATGTATCAAAGGATATGCTTTGCAACCTTCCAATGTAGCCCATGCGGGTCCTCCATGAACCTGGAAACTGTGCCAATTGCATGTGATAGGTTTGGTCTAGAGTGTGTGAGATACAACAAGCTCCCCACTAGATTTATGTATAGTGTGCTGTCAACCAGTGGAGTGTCCCCACCATCCTCAATTTTGACTCCTGATAGGAAAGGAGTCGGATAAGACTTACAATCTGTCATGTGAAATCTCTCAAGGAGATCTTGTGCATACTTGGCCTGAGTCAGTTTGATGCCTGATGCATCCTGAATGATCTTGAGTCTAAGGAAGAAGTGTAGTGGACCCATGTCCATCATTAAGAACCTATCATGTAGAATCCTCTTGACTGTAGCAATCGTTGAAATCGAGAAACTGGTGATCAAAAAATAATCAACATACAAAACTAAGAGTAGAAATGAATCAACCATCCTGATCATGTAGACATTCATGTCTGATTTACAATGTACAAAATTTTATGACAATAGGTAGGAGTCCATCTTGGCATACCATACCCTTAGATCCTTCTTGAGGCCATAAATATATTTCTTCAGTTGACAGAACAAAGAGGAATCCTGCATAAATCCCTGGAGCTACTCCATATAGATCTCCTTAGAGAGATCACCATGAAGAAATGCATTCTTCATGTCCATTTGATGGAATTCCCATCCCTTCACTGTTGTAATGAAAAGATCCAAACGTATGGAATCCATCTTCACTACTTGAGCAAAGGTCTCATCATAGTCAATGCCATGCACCTGTTGAAATCATTTGGAAACTAGTGTGGCTTTGTACATGCTAATATGTCCATCCATTGTGCTATTGGTCCTATAGATCCATCTACACCTGAAAATTTTCCTTCCAGAAGGAAGGGGAACCAAATCCCAAGTCTGGTTCTCGAGGAGGGAGTTGTGCTCCTCCTACATGGAAGATTCCCATAAGGGATTTCCAGTAGCCTTGCCATAAGACTGTGGATATGAATACTGAACCAAGAAAAGATGCCTAGAGGGAAATGGTTCAATGGAAGTGAGTGAAATAGGAGGCTCCTCTAAATCAGATGGAGTCCTCCTAGTATTGACTGGATCACCAACAAGATCCCCTGCATCCCGAAGAGTAGTCTGGGCCCAATTGGGCCTCTGCTCTAGATATGCATCTACATATGGATGCAATGACTCTGCATATGAATGTAATGACTCTATATAGATAATCTAAATCCTTGGAATCAAAACTCTTGTCTGAAGAAGAGTCGGCATGTGCATGCTCATCATCTTGGACATGTGGAGGAATGAAGGTTCCTGCATGGGGCTGCTGAGGTACATGTGAGACACTTTCCTCAAATTGGACACTTCGCTCAATCATGAGATGGTCTGAGGAAAGATCAATAATTTTGTATCCCTTTACACCGTTAGGGTATCCAACAAAGATACACTTTGTGCTCTGTGGATCAAGTGCCTTCCTCTTTTCAGAGGGAGTCCGGGCCCATGCACGTGAACCGAAAATATGAAAGTGGGTCACTTCCTATTTGAGGCCACTCCAAGCCTTGTAGGGGGTCTTATCCTTGAAAGATATATGGGGATATCTGTTTTGGATGTAGGTTTCACAATTAAGTGATTTGACCCATAGTCTTTGTGGACGCGACTTTGCATGTAGCATGCAATATGTCATCTCTTTTAGAGATCTATTTTTTCGCTCAACAACTCCATTTTGCCACGGAGTATAGGGAATTGTGTGCTGCAACTGAATCCTTACCTCATGACAAATATTTTGTATCTCATGATTGACATACTCTCCCCCATTATCAATTCATAGGAATTTGATTTTCTTTCCTGACTGTGTCTCAACCAGAGCTTTAAACTCTTTGAGGTTTTGAAAGACCTATGATTTTTACCTGAGAAAGTAAATCCATGTGAAACATGAGAAATCATCAACAAAAATGAGAAAATACCTCACTTTTCTGATTTATGGATGCGGAAAAGGGCCCATGAGGTCATTATGGATTAGATCTAAAGGAGAGGAATCTCTTTGAGTCTTTCCTTTGTCGAATTTCTCTTGAGGGTGTTTTCCAAAAACACATTCCTCACAAATTCCTTTGGAGAAATGGATGTATAGTAGAATATAAACCAATATTTTCTTGCTAAGATGTTGCATATATCTGAAATTCAAATGCTTGAACCTTTCATGCCATATCCTACTGCTTTCATTATTATGGGTAAGAAGTAAAATAGAATCTGGTTCAATAAATTTATAAAATGTATACAATCTAGATTGATGATTTGCCTCACCGATAACAACCTTGGAATTCTTTTTCATGTCATATATGTTCACTGCATTAGATGTGAATATGAATTTCTTTCCAGTGCTAGAATTTTTCATCTGATACACAGAGAGAATATTTACGAAAAGTTTGGGAACATGCAACACATTCTCGAAGATTTCATTGGTGAGTTCAATCTTTCCTTTGCCGGTGAACTCGACTGGAGAGTTGTCCCCCATTAGAATAGGAGGACCTTTTCATGCATCCAATGAAGATTTGACTACTTTTGTGTCAGCCATGTGATGTGATTCTCCTGAATCTATGATCCAAGCATCAGGAGAGGAGTTGATGGCAATCAAGGCATGGCTAGAATTGCCTTTCTTGGGATTCTGATTTTCTGGCTTCTTCTTCTTGGAACCCTCGGGGATGCAATCTACAAGGTTGTTTTGTTGAAGTATTTAAGTCATTATATCTATTTATTTTTGTAGGAATGCATATTATGGATGTAATCCTTTATGGAAGTATGTGCACTTCTTCCCTTTTCTTCCCTTTCCACCTTTGGATCAGTGAAGGTTTTGAGTACCCTTCCTTCTTCATATTTACATGAGATTTACTTTTGTTTTTATATTTAGATTTATGATATTGATTTCTTCCATATTGCACAGTAAGTGCATGTGCATTTGGGCCTTTGATTTTCCCCATGTTGATGAGATTGGTTTGCTCTTGTGTTAGGGATTCGATAAATTCCTCAAGAGAAGGAAAATTAAAGGTGGCTTCAAAGGAAAATTTGACTGAATGGAATGTGGATATGAACACAGGGAATTCAAGACCAATTTTGGAGATAATGGTGAGAACCATTTGTTTCTCCTCCTTAGATTTATCAACCCCGCAAGCTTTGAGTTGCAACAGTAAATCCTTGTATTTTGTAAATAAATCTTAGAGATTGTCGAATATTTTTGGATCCAATGTGAGAAATTCCACCTTGAGCATGTGTCCCCTCATATCATCTTGTTTTCCAAATATCCCTTCCATGGTGGTCCAGGCTTCATTGGGGTTTTTATAGGAAGATATGTGAAAAAGGAGATAAAGAGAAATGAGATTGCAAATTGTTTTGAATGCTTCATCCATTCGATTTAGATACTTAGGTTTTTCTAGGGCTGATTTCAATTATGTCTCTATAATCTTGGTTAACCTGTACAATCCTCTGCTTCAAAGATTCATGACCATCTTCTCCTTCCATGCAAAGAAGGTATAAGGTGTAAGAATGAATTCTTTTGGGAATTCCATTTTTCTGCTGTCTTCAATCATTGGTACCTACAAAAACTAATTCGGTGTAGATTTTATTAGTAGTTCATCAGCTTTGATACCATGTAAATGTGTTGAACCTGCACATAATAGATCTAGCTAGAAAATACCACACACATTTTCAGAGATAAATTGAGAAAGAAGAAGCAAGACAGAAAGAATGGAAGAATTCTCATTAACTATAATGAATAATGAATAATGAATAATTCACACATGATATACTATGTATAACTCAACCAATTCACATTGGAGGTGAAGCCAATGCACCATAGTGGTGGTATAGAGTGATCTTGACACACACCAAAAGTTATGGGAGTGAATTGCCACCTAGTCTAGTCTCTCGGGAAATTACGAGAGTGAACTTCCACCTAGCTGAGTTAACTAGTCTACCAGTCTTCAATTAACTTACTGAAGCATAGTGAAGTGAGGAGGAGATCAGGGAATCATGGGTAATGCGCTAGTCTGGGGATGATCCCAAGAAAAATGTGCATTAGTGAAGATGACCCCAATGTTGCATGGTGACAAAACCAATGCAACATCTAGACTCCACTCAACTAGTCAAAGTGAAGTGAAAATTGAAGAGAATATTCTCCCTAAACTTTAGGAGATTGGATAAAGATTAATAAACATAGGAAAAACCTTAGGAAAAATAAATCCTAGGTGTGTGTGAAGTGACTCCAACAAAGTACTTCACCAAGTTGATCTCAAATTGGGATATCACCAGGTACAAGTTAAATAAGAAGATACTTGGAATATCACCTTCAAGGAAAGGAAAGTTTTGTATGAATGGATGGTAATGTCTTTTGGTTTATGTAATGCACCATCTATTTATGCGATTGATGAACGATGTCTTACATCTTTATCTAGATTCATTTGTAATAGTGTATTTGTATGACATATTAGTTTATAGTTATACCTAGGAAGATCACATCTCACATCTCATTCAAGTGTTAGAGATTTAGAAAAAGACATCAACTATTGGCTAACCTTAGGAAATATGAGTTTTCTTAGAAACCATTGGTATTCAGGGCATGTGATTGGCGGGGGGGAACTTAATATAGATCATGCAAATATGGAGGCCATCCTCAAGTGGAAAGTTCCTAGTAATGTCACTAAAATTATGAGATTTTTTGGGGCATCACAATACCTAATGAAGTTCATAGCATCATTTTTAGTGGTGTTTGTGCCACTCCATGTAAAATCTAGTGGTAAGGGTTTCAAGTGGGAAAATAATCAATACAAATATTTCAATGAGGTGAAATGGAATATCAATCAAGCACCTACATCCAAGATTACAACTTTTGGGAACTCTTATGCACAAGGATCCTTTTACCCATGATGCATACAAAGAGGCATACATGGAATATGAGGACTTTAAAAAGTTGTTTTAGTATCTATAAGGTCAATTTCATGTAGAATAAGGTGACAATAAGGTTGAATATCATCTTGAGAATGTGTTTCTCTACAAGCTAGACAAGCTCTATGTTCCTAAAGATGAAAGATTGTAACTTAATAGAGTAGCTCACACTTGCCTCACACCTCCAAGGTTGCAACACATTTTGGTGTTGGGAAGATAGTTTCAAACTTACAAAGGCATGTGTATTGGCCCAAAAGGAAAAATGATGTATCTCGATACATTAGAGGATGCATACCTTGTTCTACCAACAAGCTTAGTAATAGGAAGGTTTACAACATCCCTTACCTATACCAACTTAACCTTGGGATAAAATATCCATGGATTTTGTGGGTGGTTTGCCAACAAACAAGAAGGGACATGACTATCTGGTAGTTGATAGGTTCAACAAGATGTGCATTCTTATGCCTCGTAAAAATACCATCAAAGGAAAAGAAAAAACAAACATGTTCTTTGAACATGTCTAGGTTCACATTGGTATACCAAGAAGCATCATCTTAGATAGGGATACTAGATTTCTTAGTGATTTTTGTACTACACTTTAGGAAAAAATGGACACAAGGTTGAAGAGATATACAACTTTCAATCCAAAAATATATGGGAAAACATAAGTAGTCAATAAAAAACTGGTTCAACTTTTGATTTGTTACAATCAGAAGAATCCAAAGACTTGGGATGAAAATTTGATCTATATTCAACACTCTTATAACAAAGTGGTCCATACTTTAACCAATAAGTCATATTTTGAAACTTGATTTGGGTATTTTCCACCATACTTGGATGTTGTATATGGATGACAAGGAGGAGTGACAGATGGCATCACAAGAGAAACATTCAAAGTAGAGAAATTTGTGGAAAATATTAGGTAGACCCATTTGCAAATATAGGAGACATTGAAGAAGTCATTGGAAAGGTACAAGGCCCGACATGATCAACACATAATTGAGAAAACAATCAAGGTAGGAGACAAAGTTTAGTTTCATCTGAGCAAAGAAAGGATACAAGGTCATGGTAAGAAGATCAAGTATCTATGGTATGATCATTTTGAAGTATTGGAGAAGGTGGGTGATAATTCTTACAGACTCAGTATACTCACATATATGAACATTTACTCATTCGTGAATGTGGAAAATCTCAAAATCTATGAGCCTTCCATGTTGGATAATGAAACTAAGGAGTAGGTCTTACCTACCATTGAGTACTTATCACTAGAAGCTCAGGAAGAGTTTTCAAACGATACAATTTTGCAGAAGAAGTCCATAACTACCAAATAGGGTAGCATGACCTCTAGTAGATAAGGTTGAAAGGGAAACTTCCATGGAAGGAAAAATGGTACTCTAGGGAGAAGGTAGAGGAACAATTTCCTCACTTCATTTAGTGAAAGATTTTTGGGACCAAAATCCTCCCTAAATGGGGAGATATGATTCATAATGGATCACTCTATAACTTGTCATCCATATTGGTAATTTTTGGGTGGAAAATAATGTATAATTTGGCTTGCAAGGTCCATTTTAGTGGTAGGTCCCAGTTTAGATATTTGGGATTCATAACCTTTTATAGCTAGTTTGAGGCGTCAAATGACACTTTTAAGGGTAAAAACTTTTCTAGCATAGATTCAACCCCTTGACGTCATTCTACACATTAAGATCTTTCCAATGGTTCAAAAATAACCTCAATGGGAGCTTGTATGCCTTCTTCAAGTTGACCTACCTTGTTGATAACCATGGTATCAAGTGGATTCCATGTCCATCCCAATTACTCACACATGTTGAACTATTCATGTGTCTAATTTCAAGAATATTCTAGAGGGTCCAAAATACTAACATTAATTGAGTGTTGAGTCATGCAAAAACCCTAACCCTAGGATGCTATAAGGATATCTTAAATATTGGGCCGCTAAGAAGAGAAGGGGTTTCATTCTTTTAGCATTATGATTGTTCCATAGTTGAGTAGAGCATCTAGGAGTGGGATTTGAGAGCATAAAAAAGGAGGTAGACTATTTTATAGTATCAATTTAGGCTACAATGCCATAGGAAACTGCACGGGGAGTACCCCTTTCTTTGTATGTTCATTTCATAATCGAAGAAAAGAGAGTAGAACATAGGCCTCAACTTCTAGTTGCGTTTTCTCCCATATTGGGTTTCCCATGGCATATATTGTGTTCATTTATGTGGATGGTGTGTTCATTTGATTATTTTTTCAATTTTGACTTTCAATTACTTCATAAATGTGAACACTAAGCTAGTGATAAAAAAACTGATTTCTAAGAAAATAAATTGTATAATAAAATATGACATTGTTTAACTTCTCTATGAAATGGTTTTTATTGTTGGAATCCGACAACATTAATCTGTACGAAATCACTATTTTTTGTTGTTTAAAATCCATTTCTGAATACATAAATGGATTCAACATGATGAAAAACCCCTGGGGCTGTTATCCACATTTTTGGTTATCGAGATGATATTACGATCATGTCATGATGATAGAAGATCAAACTCTTCATTAAGGATTTTTTCCTGAAGAAGGTTACACTTGTCATTTTCTCAAAACTCATATTTTGAAGATAGTACGCAGGCTGCATATATACTCTCCTGCGGAAATCCTTAATTTCCGCATGCTGCATTCATCTTGGTTGCGTACTTTCCGCACTGTGTTAATGGTTAGGGTGCGGAAATGTTTCTAAAGGAGAAAATGAATAAGTTCTCGATTCTTCTAGAAGGAATCTTCTAGAAGGATGATTTGGAGTTCGAATGGTTGGAAAAATACTGACTTTCCAGATATCTTGGGATCATTCCCTATCCAAGTAACTAAACAATCTTCTCCTATATATTGAGGAGATTACTTATGGAAAAGGTCAACAAAGAAGAACAACAAACAAAGAAGCAAGAGATTGATTAGAGAACTGGTGCAAGACTGTATGGAGGATTGAAGCTACAACAACAAGAGACAGCAAGTAATCATATGTGGTTGAACTTCTTCATGCATGAGCAAGTGTGTGTGTCAGAGCTAGGAGCCATCGAAAGGAGATCTATGACATCAAGGCTCAGGTTGTATATTTCTCTTTCAGTTAATATAATACATGAGTATGTCCCTTTCCCATAATGATGATGTCATCTTATTACATGATTCCTTGATCACATGTATAGATTAGGTATTGAATGTATTAAATATCTTTGTTGTGATTGGTTTGTGTTTTTGTGATTAAAATGACACAAGAGCATCGGAGCAGAGCGAGGAACAACAAAGATTAAAGGAAAGCGTTCATAAGGTATGTCCATTACCCATTTCTCTTAGTTCATTCGATATCTAGATCTAGGGAAAGAGTAGTATTCTATTACGGTTTGTTCCAGATCCAGGTGGATCTTGGGGAGATTGGTCTGTGTCCGCACTCACGAATTTATCCATAAACAAAATTGGCGACTCCACTGGGGAGAAACACCTTTGTCCTTTTTGGTTTTGAACTCTCTGTGGCCATTTTCTCTTGTTGCCTTTTTCTCTTGATTTGTAAACTTTTGAGTTCTCAGGATACCCTGAGACACCTTCTGGGTTACAAAACCATTTTGAATTTTGCTTGATTTTGAAATTTTTTCTTTACTTTCAGAGATTTCCGCACTGTGTTAATTAATAGCCTGCGTAAACTCTGATTTTCTTCACCTTGCGTATATACTCCAGTGCGGAAAGTACGCAGTCTGCACTTAATTAGACTGCAGAAATTTGATTTGCCCGCACTGTGTCCAAAGCTTGCTTGCGGGCAGATTTTGAAAAATTTTTGAATTCAATTTTTGGCTTTTCCAATAGCTCTGGAAGGTTGATTTAAGTCTTTTTGACATTCCATCTCACTGGTTTACATATCTTTTGCTTCATTTTCTTGCTGGGTCTAATCTAGGTTTTTGAACTTGTTCTTGCTTTGGTCACTTGACTTTCATCCTTTAGCCTTTGTTGGCATTCTTCTTCTCTCTGATTACTGAGGTTGAATGTGTTGTATTGGTTAAAGATCAGTGATTGATTGAAAGTTAAGAGTTTGGTGTTTCTTAGTTGATTGTTGTTTCGAAAGGGCAATTTTCATTAGCATTAAGAAACTCCTTGGTTTGTTTTGTGTTTTACTATAATTGAAAGTTTTGGTTGGGTTGTCATTTGGTTTTGATGATTTGATTTTCTTTCTCTGTTATCAGAGTTCTTCTTGGAAAGTGAACCTTAGTTTTCTTTCAAGTATTGTCTTGCTTTTGTTGCGAAATTTGAAAATCAAACTTGTTAAATTTTGAAGCATTGAAGTTTGAAGAAGACAGTTAGAAATGTTTCATTGATACATGATTATTTGTATTGGTCTTTAAAGGAAATTGAGAATTGCATTTGCATTAAAGAGATTGCGTTTGATTGGAAAATCGTCTCTCTCTCTCATAGCTAGGATTCATTGAACGAAACGATTACATTTCTTCATATCCTTGCATTATTTGGGTCAGAGTCACACAGCATTAGTTTCACTTCCGTTGCCTGTGAGTAAACAACAACCATTTAAAAAAACACTTCACGTAATATTAAAATTGATCTAGTAACTCTTTTCTAGGGCTCATTTTCACCAACATATAGCTAGGCTAGTGCTTTGGAGTAGGAAGAAAGACACACTCTCCAAAGTTTAAAAACACACAATAGTATCTTGAGGATAGGGAGTGTAAAATTCCATTGGCCGCATATTGTCCTGGGAAGCCCTTCTAACACAAGGGTCAAGCATTAGGTCGCATTGGTGTTGGCAGAGATACTAACCTGCTATGTCGACATCAATGTAGAGATTGCACGTATTACGGGGGTCACTCCGAGGTATACCCACAATTATGAGTGGAAGACTTTGAGTTGATTTCGGGCTCGATACCCTGCCCTTGCATGTGGATCGGACTGACGACTGTTTCCCCAGGCAGTATTGTTGTCTGTGGTAACCTTAGTGGCCTTTCTCTCTAGGTACTTACCCAAGGTGACTGTGAAGGGGAAAGTCTTCACGGTACCTGGAATCGACGTTGACCAAACTCACTCGGACTCCTTGGAGGGTATACCCACGATTATGTGTGGGAGCTTGCACCAGGGCGTAAGTCTGTTAAGCAGGTCGTCAACGTAACTTTTCCACCTTAGCCCCGCCCCTTCTTGTCTCGTTGTTGCGACGTTGGATTTCATCACCAACTAGTGGCTTCGAAATTAGAAGGTTTTGATTGCTTGGTGATTGCTTCTAGATTTTGTTTACTAGGGTGTGCCGTTTTGTTTCTCATAGTTGACCATAGGATTTTTGTTGGGGACATTGTTACTTGTTTACGATTGCTCCTCCACGACGTTCACGTAGGATGCAAGGTTTGTCTCCTAAACATCCAGAAGCTTCCGAACCTTTGCACACAACAACACCTGAGGGTACCCCTGAGGACTCTCCTCGTCCGGGTGAAATCCCTCTTGTGACTTTAACACACGTAGACGTAAGTGACGTCCCGGAAGTCTTTACACCACCTCCACAAGTTGACCCTACTGATCCTCTTGCTGAATTTCAAGTTCACAATACTATAGAGGATTATCGTACTCGTCATGGTGAAAGACCTTCTGGACGTTTTCATCTTTCTAGTGACGATCTTCCCCCTCCAGATTCAATCGCAGGGCCTTCTCACGGTGTAGTAGGCCAAGGTCCTTCTTGGTTGGGTGATTTTCGACGAGTTCTGTTTGGTCCTGAATCTCCCGAGTCTCCTGAGTCAGAAATTACACCAGCGACTACTACTTATCGTTTTATTTTACCTCCTGAGATGGCTCATCTTGCAAACACTACGAGTGTTCAAACTGGAATTCCTGCAACTACTCTTGCCCCTATTAATACCCAGAGAACTTCGGCAGTTAATCAAACTTTGCCCCCGGGTTACCATGCATTGAATCCTGCGTTGAATGTTCCACATCCAACACCTCCACAAACTCCTCCAGGTTCTCCTGGTGGTCCTCAGTTCCATGGACATCCTATTCCTGGTTTCATACCGACACTCCCTCAGTTTCCCACTGGCAATATTAATCCTAGTGGTACTATACCGATCGTTGCACCTAATGTCCAAATTCCTGTTGGTGGACTAAGTGGCACAGTTCCTTTTCCCGGACAAACCATAGTGACTACACAACCTCCGGTTGGCACACATTTTCCGGGTGGGAATGTCCCTTTAATGGGGGGACCAAACTCGCCTTTAGGTCAAAACATCCCTCCTGCATTGGCCCAGTATTGGACTCAACTTCTGCAGAATGTTCCTCAAAACTCTGGGGGGAAACAAACTATCCCTACTCAAGGCCAACCGTATCCAGGGGTGACTAATCCTATTTGGGGTTCTGTTCAGTCTACTCAACCCCAGGTCTCTGCTCAAACTCAAGGCCAAAATCCTTGGGGTTACTACCCGATTATACCACCACAGGGGCAACTAGGGTCTTCTCTCTGGGGGAAAACTGCATATGCACCCACTGGTCTGTCGACGGGGCTTCCACCCCAGAGCCACCAGTACCCTTAGGTGAATCGACAATTGCCGTTTCTTGCCACTTTAGATTTGCCAGATTTGTCTAGGATTTTGAACGATCCTATTCGTCACTCTCCCCAATGGCCTGCTATCCCTGCAAAGCTTCCATCGGACATTCCAAAATTCGATGGGAAGATGGGAGAGGACCCAAATAATCATGTCATGACTTTCCATTTGTGGTGTTTGTCTAACTCCTTGATGGATGACTCCATTAGATTGCGTCTTTTTCAACGCACCCTTACAGGTGCTGCTGCGAAGTGGTACATTGAATTACCACGAAGGTTCTTTTCAGATTTCAACACTCTTTTCATGGCCTTCCTCACACACTACCAGTTACCAATTCGTTATGATACAGGGACTGAGATTTTAACCTCCTATAAACAAAGTTCTAGCACTCATATCTCGGATCACATCCATGAGTGGAGACGAAGGCGACGTCTCATTAAACTCGAGCTTCCTGATCAATTACTGGCCGAGTGGTTTACAAAATCATTTGTAAACAAAATTTGTAAAGACATTGCTATGGGCGGTGTTGTCACTGAAGAGCAGGCTATCAGTCGTGCTCAATATCTAGATCTCGTTTATTCGCAAACGTGCACTTTGTATGACTTGCTACCTGATCTACCTCGTCCTGGTACTTCCAGCACTTCTACTGCTCCAGTTTCTTCTCATGTAGTTGATGGTGTGATTGGGGCTACTCATGCCCATTCACATTTCGTGTCAACTACAACCCCAAAATCCAATTCTTCTAATGTTCAAAATGCTCCGTCTCTTGCTCCTCCCGCCGGTAAAACCTCTTAAGTGAACACTGTTCAAACTACACCGACCGGTAAGAATACAAAAAATAGGAAGGGGAGAGGCAAGAATAAGGAGGGTAAAAACACTAATCCCAATGAGCAAACCAGACCTCCTCCTGTTGATGACCGGGATAAGCGCAAACCACACTATCCTTGCCTTATGTGTAATGACGATCACTATACAAAGGATTGTCCGAGACGTGCCGAAGTTCATAAGTTCCTTCAAGCAACATCGAAACCTTCTACTCCGGCTGTTCTGTCTCAACCCTTCCCGTCTCAACAGTAGGATTCGTTGGTCATTCATGATCAACCCTCTATGTCTGCACAATCCTACGTTTTAATGTGCACTGGTGATTCAAGGAAAGACACTGTTACACTTACCACTCGAGCCAAAGACTATACTTCTTCTAAAGAGAAGGTTGACGATACACCTCCTGATTTGGTATCTACCTCTCCGCCAAATCCACCTACAACCGGTCCTCTTCATCTCGAAAGACCGAACCTTGATACAGTTATATGACCACCCCCCAAAGGTGTCATTAAGAAATCGGCATTCAATCCTCATGCGCGTGCGGCTTTGAACTATAGCATTGTAGAAGATCTGGCCCAGGCACCTTCAGCAATGTCTGCCCTTGAAGTCCTTCAGTCCTGTCCTGCACAGCGAAGGGCTTTGTTGAAAGCCATAGGTGGAATTGATCCCACAGACGAGAACTTAATAGTTTTTGACTTGACAGAGCACATTCCTAGATTACCCGCACAACTTGCGTTTCAAATACAAGTTGTTGTTGCCGACAAAAGCATTTGTCGGATGGTTGTTGATGAAGGTGCCTCTACCTGTGTAATGTCTTTTTCTTGCTGGAAAGCCATTGGCTCTCCACCGTTAACTGAATCACTAAACACTTTGCGAGCCTTCAATGGCTCTGGTTTTAAACCTTATGGTGTTCTGTCTTCGTTGCCTGTTACTCTGGAAGGTAAAACCGTCCAAATAGAAGTCGAGGTCTTTGATACTCCTCTTGATTATAATCTTCTACTTGGTCGAAGTTGGGTAGATTCTATGCGTGCAGTAGTGTCCACCCTTTTTCGTTTTCTACGCTTTCCTCATCAAGGAAGAGTGGTTACGGTTGATCAAATTGCCTTCTTTAATGCCGATACTCGCACGGGCAACGTACCGTTTATAGCTAACACCCCCCCGGGATATGAGAATGTTGGTGTCGGTCTCTTAAAAGATTCATCGTTAATGGGTACTTTCCCCATACCACCACCACCCAATATTCCTAACCCGTCAGTGGCATCCATTAACATGATCTCTACTGTGCCTTGGGAATTTCCAGTCTCTGATGACCCTTGGATAGTACCTGATCCTGGAGATCATGTTCGTTTCGGCAACGTTATGTCGTTAAGTCCGATTGAGTCTGATTACCAAGCCATTCAATCAACAACCCCCCCTACTTCTTTTTGTGAGGAGTTGTTTCCGGATCCTTTTCATGTTGTCTTTCCGACAGATGAAATGATCATGTCTGTCTTGGATGACACCCCTTGGGATGATGGGCATCATCGTTCCATACTTTTTCTAGAACAACAGACTCTTGAGAATTATCAACGGTTGTCACCTCCGTCGACCGTTGTTGTTATCTCCTCTGTTCCCCAATTCACACAAGATGTGTTTGCTGAAGGGAACCTGAGTAACATTTCACCCACGGTACCCATAGATATTTCCGTGAAACCTGGGATAGTCGAGACTGTTAATATTGGAACTTCGTGTTCTCCCGAAGAAATTGTCACTTACACTTCCTTGTTTAAAGAGTTTCGTGATATCTTTGCCTGGAGTTATGAAGAGATGTCAGGTATTGACCCTTCTATTGTGGTGCATGAAATTAAAACATACCCCGGAGCTAAACCAGTCCGGCAGCGCCTCCGTCCTGTCCATCCACGTAAAGCCGCGGCCATTAAACTTGAAGTTGAAAAACTCCTAAAAGCCGGTTTTATTTATCCTGTGGCATTGACAGAATGGGTTTCTAATCCAGTACCCATCGATAAGAAAGGTGGTAGTATTCGCGTTTGTGTTGATTATCGAGATATTAACAAAGCTTCTCCTAAGGACAATTTTCCAACTCCTTTCGTCGACTAGATCGTCGATGATTGTGCCGACAGCGAAATCTTTTCTCTTATGGATGGATTTTCCGGCTATAATCAAATCAATATCGCTCCTGAGGACCAACACAAAACTTCTTTTATTTGTCCTTGGGGTACTTTCGCCTACTGTAAACTTCCTTTCGGTCTAAAGAACGCAGGTGCTACGTTCCAACGTGCTATGTCTTATGCATTTCACGATATCAAGCATATTGTTCAACCATATTTGGACGATTTGCCAGCTCACTCTGTACGTCGAATCGATCACCCTATGCATCTTCGTGCGATTTTCCTCCGTTGTCGATTCTATCGCATTCGATTAAATCCTCATAAATGTGTTTTTTGCATAGAATCCGGACGACTCCTCGGTTTTATTGTTTCGCGCCATGGGATCCGGGTGGATCCTATTAAGGTCGAGGCGATTCTTAATCTCCCTCCTCCTTCTTCTTTTTGCCAGTTACAAAGTTTGCAAGGGAAAGCAAACTTTCTTCGTCGATTCATCCCGAATTACGATGAAATTACTCGGGGTTTCACACGTCTTCTAAAGAAAGGTTCTGAGTTTGTTTGGGATAAAGCTGCTAATGATGCTTTTGAGGCCTTGAAGTTGTCCCTTAACAAAGCTCCTCTTCTTTTTCCTCCGGACTATAGTCGAGATTACTTTCTTTATTTAGCTGCGTCCAAGTATACCATCGGCATGGTTCTCATTCAAGAGGATGATGCCCACGATGAACATGTTGTATATTACCTGAGTCGAATTTTAACTTCTACAGAAATTAAATATCAACATGTTGAGAAGCTGGCCTTGGTTGCGGTTCAAGTAGTCCAACGTTTTCGTCATTACATTCTCGCCAGGAAAACTATAGTGATTTCCCACTGTAACCCCATGCAACATATATTGACTTGTCAATTGCTGGGGGGCAAGTACTCCAAGTGGATTGTTATTCTCCAGGAGTTCTATTTGGAATTCGATCGTGCCACATCGAAGAAGTCTCTAGTTTTCGCTAAGTTAATTTGTGACTTTCCCCACACTGCCACGAAAAAAGTAGCAGTTGATTCGTTACCGGACGAATCACTTTTCCTTATAAGTACCGACGATATTTGGTACGGGGATATCATTATATATCTCCAAACTCAAACTTTTCGGCCTACTTTGTCTAGTGCCGAACGACGTCGTGTTCATTATCAAGCACGCAATTATATTATTCTCAGTGATACTCTTTATCGTCGAGGTGTTGACTCTGTGTTTCGACGTTGTTTAACCTTTGAAGAAGCCGAGTGAGCTTTGAATGATTGCCACTCGGGAGAATGTGGCGGTCATATGTCTGGGTATGCTACTACTCAGAAAATCTTACGTGCAGGATACTTTTGGCCCTCGTTGTTTAAAGATTGCATCACTGCTGTTCAGAAGTGTCGTGCATGCCAGACCTATAATCAGAAGATTCGGTCAAATCCCGCTCCCCTTCACCCTGTAGTCTCAGTAGGTCCTTTCGCTAAATGGGGCATTGACTTCATGACATGTCACCCTCACTCGGCCGGGGGGCATGGGTACATTATTGTAGCTGTTGATTATTTTACTAAGTGGGCCGAGGCAATGCTGACATTCGATAATACTGGGAAGTCTGCAGCACTTTTTCTGTTTAACCATGTCATCACTCGTTTTGGGGTTCCTCAGGCTATCGTCACCGATCACGATAGTCATTTTAGAAATCACATGATGTATGAACTTACAGAGAAGTTGGGCCTTCGTCATGATAGCTCAACTCCCTATTATCCACAAGCCAATGGCCAGGTTGAAGCCATCAACAAAGTTCTTATCACTATGATTTGACGGATGATAGGCATACATAAAACCAGCTGGCACACAATGTTATTTTCGGCATTGTGGGCATATCGGACATCTGTTAAGTCTGCCACGGGATTCACACCTTTCCGATTAGTTTATGGCATGGAAGCCATTCTACCTATAGAATGCGAGATTCCATCTTTGAAGTTAGCCGTAGAGCTCTTACCCAATACTTCTGTTGAAGAGGAACGTCTGTTGTATTTAATGCGATTAGATGAGACTCGCCGTGATGCTACTTTAGTAATCGAAGCCCAGAAGAAACGTGTTAAGGCACAGTATGACAAACATGTTAAAACTCGTGTCTTCTCTGAAGGAGATCTTGTTCTTTTATATGAACAAGATAAAGATGTCTTAGGAGCTGGGAAATTCGAACCAATGTGGCGTGGGCCTTATATTGTTAGCAAAGTTTTGATGAAGGGAGCATATGAGTTAGTGGATTATGATGGGGTACCTTTGAGTGAACCCAGGAATGGGTTATACTTAAAGAAATACTATGCATGAGTCATTTGTGCATGAAGTATTTGTATTTTTATGTATCATACTGAGTGTGTGTGATTACTTTTAGCTTTGAGTTTGACATTATTTGGTCTCTACCCTTACGATTACGTTGTGTTTGATTTTCAGAAGTCGGAGTATTCGCTACCTTATATTGGCTTCGCTGACGGTGCTAGCCGTAGTACTCAGAATCTAGCTTCTGCCGCTTGGGCTATCTATGCCCCAACAAACGAGCTTATATCCTTACGAGGTGTATGTATTGGGCGAGCAACCAACAACATCGCAGAGTATAGCATCATGATCGAGTTATTGGTTGATGCTATCTCTCGTGAAATTTGTCATTTGGTTGTACGACTTGACTCGCAGTTAGTGGTGCTACAATTAAGTAATGTTTATTCTATCCGATGTCCTACATTATTAAGAGTATATTTGCGAATTCGCCTCTTGGAAAGACATTTTGATTATATAGAATATCAACACATTCCGAGAAGTCTTAATACATTAACAGATGCGTTAGCTAATTATGTGTTAGACAGGCATTTGAACAATTTATAAATCAAACACATGTACACAAGTGTAAAGTAAGCCGGTAAAAACCATATATATATATATATATATATATATATATATATATATATATATATATATATATATAACGATCAAAAGTTTTTGTTACAAAATGCGTCCGAAGACCAAAAAGATCAAAAATGGAAGCTCATGGCTTCTACATAACAATATCATGACATCAATGATGTTCACGATAGCATACTGAAGCCCTGACTACTCTACGGAGCAAACGACCCATAGAGGCAGGAACTCCCACGGTATGACGCTGATCATTTTGTGGGATCTCATCCAGAGACATGTCTGGAATATCATGCATCAAGCCCTCTAAATTTTGCTCCACGGTGAAGTAGTCCACAACATGCTGAGGGACTGGAACTATTTCTTCTCCTCGCCGCTGAACAGGAGAACTCCCAGCAGGTCTATAGGCCCCAACATCTGTGTTATCAATACATTTTGGTGTTAGTCTTCGAAAAAAGTTACAAAACCAAAAAAAAACATTTAATATAATGAAAATACAAAAACATTTTAAAATTTAAAAGTTGGTGACCTTCTTACCAATGTTTCCCCAATGTGTATCTTCAGGAAGGATGAGATCAGGATCACCCCTAAAATCCAGGCCAGCATACGCATAGTCCTCAACCATCAGGACCTGGCCCTGGAGCCAGTCAAAGAAACGATCGTCATATCTGACAATCGGTCCTACAACATGCCTTGCCATGAGCTGGCACCATCTCAGCATCCGGGGCTCCCTTGGACCCGGAAACTCCCAGTCTCCCTGAAGCCTGTACACCGGGACTCTCTCGCAGAAGAAGGATACTAACAGTGATCCATAACCAAATTGCTTGAGGTCTCCGTGCCTGCTTTTTGTCAACTGTTTTTTGAGACCACGCAGTACTGCATCCGCCCAGTTGAAAACCCGGGGCTCAAGACATTCAAGGCCATATTGAAAGTAACTCTGAAGAGCCATATGAGGATAAGCACTGCCTGCCATTTGGGCTATGGTCGACAGGATGGTACGAAGAGTGATGTCGGTCACTCCCCATATAGCTACTTTCCCTTTTCGCCTTTCTGCCTCTGGCACGCAGTAGTCTCTACAGTACTCGCTCATCTTTCTACCGCCTCTGCGACCACCGGTCAAGCTGACATATGAACCCCGTCTAGATAACCCGGTTAGAAAGTAGATATCCTCGATATCAATGGTCAATGTATGGGCACCCACATGGAAAACATGTTGGTCTGGATCCCACATTTGGATCAAGTGTTCCAATAGACGGACTTGGGCTCTCATGCCCGGTATCCGGAAGAATTTGAGGAGACCACAGTTTCTTAAGGCAGTGATTGTTTGTGGGTGATTTTCGGCGGCATTATTTTCATCTTCGTGCTCGCGTTCTCGCCATTCAAGTACCATGGTGTGACTATTAACCTACACAATAACAATGGGAAGATAGTCAACATCTTGAATCATAAAGACAAGTGATTTTTATGGCTTAACGTTATAGCAATTTTTTGGTTCTGCGCCGCCCGCAGGTGAGTTTAACACACAGTGCGGACTTTCCACACTGTGGTTAAAGCTCACCTGTGGAAATCTAGATTTCCGCAGGTCTCGAAAGGGTTGACTGCGGAAACCCCTCTTTACGTGTAGGGTTTCAAAAGGTTGCTCATAACTCAATATTTAACCATTCAAATCATAAAAATGAACCATGAAAAGATAGATATTTGAGCACTTACCTTTTTTATCCAAACGATTCGTGATTTGATGCACCGGAGCTCCCAGAACTTGACTTTGAAGATCGGAGGTGAAATAGTAATTTTTACACTGAATTGGTAATTGGGTAAAACAAATGGTGAAAATGAAATGGTAATTTTGTTTTTGTTTACTTTTTACTATTTGAAAAGTGGGTTTTTCTTTCTTTTATCATTATTTTACCTAATTAACCCTAATTATTAATGCAAAAGTGAGTGAATGACTTGTAGGTCCTTGACGAGACGATTATGGATCCGAAACTTTTACGCTATGGTGTGAAATTGTTTGTTTTCTATAGTTTTGACTTGAAACCACGAGCGACTTTTATCCGTTCTAGCACTTTTTAAAAACTTAGAACGAGATCGAGCGTTGTTTTATCTCTTTTCCGGGATCGTTATGATTGCACGAAAAAGGAACCCCCCTGGAGTTGACTTTAAGCCCTTTTCACGACTCCCTAAACATGAAAATATTGCCGAGCGACCTTGCTATTTTCACGCTCGTTAAAGTATTTGAATTTACGCGTCCTCCGAGCGATAGTTTAACCCTTTTTCGGTCTCGTTGGACTATTGTACGAAAAAGGCACTGAGAGAGTTCTCTTTTAAAGTGTTTTTCAAAACTCTATAATCTTGAAAAACCTTCGATTTTTCTATCTCTGGACTCGTTAAACAAACATTGACAGACCCGTGATGGGATTGAACCACTCCTTCTTAGGGTTCGTTAAAAATACTCTGAGGGACTCATCCGAAGGATGAGCTTATATCAACAAGCATATGTGATCCTCTTCAAGCTTGCGTAAAAATAAAGAGGTACTTGCCAGCAATGGTGGGGGAAATTTTTTG
>JASDQU010682690.1:20427-40240 GCA_032191745.1 Picea mariana | reverse complement strand
TGGCCCTAAGCGATCCATGCTAGAACCCAAGAATTTTAATGAAGCTAGCAAAGATGACCATTGGGTTAAAGCAATGAATGATGAACTTGATCAGATTGAGAAAAACAATACATGGGATATGGTTCATAGACCTAAAGGTAAAAATGCCATTGGTTCCAAATGGATCTTTAAGAATAAGTTGAATGAGCAGGGACAAGTTGTCAAGAAAAAAGAAAGATTGGTCTGTAAAGGCTACGCTCAAATAAAAGGACTAGATTTTGATGAAACTTTTGTGCCCGTTGCAAGATTAGAAGCTATGAGAATATTTCTTGCCTATGCTTGTCATAAAAGGTTTAAAGTCTATCAAATGGATGTCAAGTCGGCTTTTCTAAATGGATATTTAAATGAAGAAGTCTATATGGAACAACCAGAAGGTTTCAAACTGTCTGATAACCCTGACTTAGTATGCGAGCTGAAGAAAGATTTATATGGGTTAAAATAGACCCCTCGTGCCTGGTATCACAGACTGGATACGTATCTCAAAGGCAAAGGGTTCAAGAGAGGAAAAATAGACAACAATCTATATATCAAAACATAGGGTAATGATTTGCTTATTGTGTTGGTCTATGTGTATGACATCATCTTCGGATGTAATAAGGATTCATTGGTAAAATGGTTTGCATCTGCCATGGAGTCTGAGTTTGAAATGTCTATGATAGGTGAACTGTCATTTTTTCTTGGTTTGCAAATTACTCAGAGGTCTGAAGGGATGTTCATTTCTCAAGAAAAATATCTAAGAGAAATGTTGAAAAGGTTTCAAATGGAAGATTCTAAACTTGTGGGCACACCTATGATAACTGGATGCAAATTAAGCAAGGATGATGACTCACCTGATGTTGATCAAAGTTCATATAGGTAAATGATAGGAAGCTTGTTGTACATCACAACATCTCGCCCAGACATAATGCATGTTGTTGGAATGGTAGGAAAATATCAGTTTGCACCTAAACAAATTCATTTGCTAGCTGTCAAAAGGATATTCAGGTATTTGAAAGAAACAATGACTTATGGTCTATGGTATCCCAAAAATCAAAATTTTTAGTTAACTGCTTATTCAGATGCAGATTGGGAAAACTGTGTTGATGAGAGAAAAAGCACCAGTGGAGGAGCATTCTTCCTGGGTGACTCTTTAGTAGCATGGCTTAGTAAAAAAAAAAGTTCCATTTGTTTATTGACTACAGAGGTAGAGTACATTGCTGTTGCTACCTATTTCACTCAGGTATTATGGATGATTCAGACACTTGCAGACTTGGAGGTAAAATACGCAGCACCGATCCGAATTCATTGTGATAACACTAGTGCCATCAGTGTGTCTAAGAATCCTATACTCCATTCCAAGACCAAGCATATTCCCATAAAATACCATTTTTTGAGAGAGCAGGTCACCAATCAGGTTGTTCAGGTCGATTACATTCCAACCATAGAACAAATTGTAGACATGTTTACTAAACCCATAGCCAAGACACCATTTGAATATCTCCGACAGAAGCTGGGTGTCATCCCATCCCACACCTAAAAGAGTCCATCCTATTAGGGGGAGTTTTGTATTGATTGAATATCTTATACCTCCTAAAAATACTGCAATAGCTCAGGGGGAGCATGTTTTTTTTGACATTGATGTCAAAGGCGGAGAAAAGAAGTGGCTCGGACCATATACTATAGTTGGAGGTCCAAACAGATTAGTGCAGTCATTTAGGGTTGCCATCAATGCCAAAGGGGGAGATTGTTGGCTTGTTTTCAGGCATATGTGCTTGTCATTGATGGCAAATATTAGAGTATGAAACTATGGAAAAATAGGGACAACGTAAGCTCAAAAGAGATAGTGTAGAGGTGCATGAAGAGTGCAAGAGTGTGCTTGTTTATTTGATGGAAAACAGGCAGGCAAGGAAGATCAACAGCGCAGGGATAATTGCATGGAAAGATCAGAAGGGTAACTCCATTTCAGAGTTTTGGATACCGGGCATTGGAGGAGTCAAGGAAGCAACTCATGAAAAGAATTCCGAAATGGAAAAATACATTGATTTGATTCCATTTTGGAGTTTTCGATACCGGGAGATTAAGAAGTCAAGAGTTGAGACTCTTCAACACAGGAGTCCCAGAGTCGCAAAATCCAGAATCCTGAAATCCTGAAAGAGGCACATCAACAAGAGTTTTACAGACCAGGAAATAACTCCATTTCAGATTCTCAGATACCGGGAGTTGAAGTGTCAAAACACTTCACCACAGGAGTGTTGAAATGTCGAAATGGCAAAATGTGAAACACTGAAATCCCAAAATAGGCACATAAACGAAGAGTTTCATAGACCAAGAAATAACTCCATTTCAAAGTTTCGGATACTCGAAGTTGGAAGAGTCAAGACTCTTCATCATCAAGAATCCCAGAATCGCGAAATGCGAACCCCGAAATCCTGAAAGAAGGAGGACAGTTTCAGATACCGGGAGTTGGAAGAGTCAAGACTCTTCATCATCAGGAGTCCCAGAATC
This sequence comes from Picea mariana, assembly GCA_032191745.1. NCBI lineage: Eukaryota > Viridiplantae > Streptophyta > Pinopsida > Pinales > Pinaceae > Picea > Picea mariana. The sequence continues at coordinate 37,717 of JASDQU010682690.1, read as the reverse complement.
ATGAAATGTGAAACGTCGAAATCCCGAAAGTAGGAGAACAGTTTCGGATATCGGGAGATGGAGGAATCAAGACCCGAGACTCTTCATCATAGGAGTCCTAAAGTACCGAAACGTGAAATTACGAAATGCAGTTTTTTGAATAAGGCTGTGGTTACAGTCAGTGGTCACATCATTGAAGAACTATAGAGAAGAGTTCGAAGAGTTAAGCTCCTTTTTCATATTTTCAGAGATTGCAACTTGGAGAGTCGAGATGCCTCGCAACAAGAATTCGCGACATGCGAAATAGTGAAATGCCGAAATACGAAATGTTGAAATGATCAAAGCTATTCCAACTAAGCTCCTTTTTCAGAGTCTCGGAGATCACGACATGGAGAGTCGAGAAGCCTCACAACAGGATTGTTGAATTGCCGAAATGTCGAAATGCGAAACACGTTTTGGCTCAGCCTGTGGTCATAGCCATTGGTCACATCAGTGGAAGATGGAGGAAGGAGCTAGTGTAGAAAATCTCCATTTCGGAGTTTTGGGAATCGGGACATGGAGAGTAACGAAATATTCACCACAGGGATCCCGAAATGCTGAAGTGAGAAATGGAGAAATGAACGCAAGATTCAATGAAGTTAATTCAATGGTCCAGATGAATTTGAATAAGATCAAAGGGCTATTGTTGCACTTCACAGTGTAACTTCTAGAAACAAATGATGGTTTCTACCAGAGGATGAGCTTGTCTATGGCAGATAAGACAAAGAGTCTCAACTGCCAGAGAAGCTGAGGAATCTCGATATAACACCCAGTGATGATGGATGTTTGTGTAAAACCGCAAGAGAAGCTGAAGAGTTACCATGATGATCAGGCAGAGCACTCACAATGAGCAGGAGATGCAGAACAGAGAGAGATAACGTGGCACACAGGAGATGGGATAGTTGTGGAAGAGTGAAGTGGAGAAAACACCCTGATGTGGAGAGGATGTGAGGGGAAGAAGCAGATTGCATGCACAAGGTGCACAGAGACTATAAAAATGTTGAACAAAGAAGAAATGGGGGTGGTTGTTGAGTGTGATTGAGGTGTGAAGAAGGAGAGAGAGCGCAGCACCAAAAATGTACAAAAGGGGAATGGTGCATTGAAGGGACATGGAGCAAAGAGCATACAAGGAAAAAAAATAGAAAGCGCAATGATTGTGCAGAAGACATTGATGCAGACAGAGCAACGCAGTGTAGCAGAACAATGATGAGACCAGTAAGCCATTGAATAACTTTATATCACTGTAATAAGTCATAATAGTAAATATTTATATTTTAGGGTGGCAGGGAGGTGCTAGGGAGGACTATTGTCCTCTGAGGTTCAAGTGGGTGCTTGAACAAAGGGAGTTGTAGCTTCCATCTGGTTGCAACCAGAGAAACCGGTGTGGTAGGGTGGTGCAAAGGAGAAATATTGTTCTCTAGTATACAGGTTGGTGCCTGTGTGACTGGAAGTTGGTGCTTCTATCCAGTTGGTGCTGGAACACTTAGGGAGTTGGTTCTTCCTTCTAGTGGGTGCTATAGAAACCAATGAGTTGGTGCTTCCTTCTAGTTGGTGCTAGAGAATCCAGAGAGTTGGTTCTCTCAGCAAGTATCAGCTTGCAAAAAAGAGGTTGTAGCCTCATTATGAGTTGGTACTCATATGCATGATAATGTAAAGAATGTAAATATTACTTATCATATAAAGAAGAAGAGGTTTTTACCCTATATGCGTTTCCTTAGGAAATATTTGTCTCTGTGTATCTCATATGTGTGACTGATGCTGAATGTTCTATTGCTTACTTCCCTGCATTATTGTGACTGTCATTAAATTTTGTGTAAAGAGTTTAAAATAAGAATAATTATTTAAGCACAGGTATAACTGATTCGCTCCTCCCCCCTCTCAGTTTTCCAACAAAGTGGATACTTCTAGAGGAAGCTACTTGGAGAGTATAAATAAGAGAGCAAGGGTATCTCATTAGTATCCATATTGAGCATATTGAATATCTACAAGTGACTGAGGTAACCAAGGGAGATCTAAGGTGAATTTCAGAGGAAAGGTGAAGTAAAGAAGGTCGAAACTCAAGGGAGGATAAAGTCTTTTGATGGTGCTTTCTAAGGTATGTTATTTACAGGTACTCTCACAATTTTCACAATAACGTTTTTTCTAGAATTCCTAAAATAGAAAAATATGGAGGATGTTGAGAAAACATATCCAAGTAACAGTGATACAAATTTCAGCTTGTGGGTCGTTGTATTTTGGGAGTTACACTCCATGGAAAATAGGGTTTGTGGCTAGTTCTGAAACTAGTCTAAAACAGGTGTTTAAGGTAGAAGCATCATAACTTCTTCATAACATATCCAATTTTAGTAAGACAAAATGTATTGGTTAGAGTACAATATTTAGTCTGTTTTGCACCATTTTCAGATCCATACAGAAAGTATTCCATGTGGAACATGCTTTACAAGTTCGCTCTATAGAATAAGCCATAATTCAACAAGGTATGCCATTTTTGGTATAACACATTTTCTGGGAGGTTCCGAGCAGTGAAACCTGGAGGAATTACAGAAAAGACATGGAAGAACATTGTGTACCATTTTCATACCTTTATTCATTACAGGTATATAGTTATGATTATTTCAAGTTAGGGTTGTTGACTAATCCAAAATTAGTCATGTGAGACTAAAGTAAAGTTTGATGAAAATGATAGTTTATTGTTGTTGAAGTTAAGGAAGGTTTGCACGTATATGGTCATATAAACCAGGTCTATTACAGAGTTACAAATCAGATTTGGATGATGAAATTGATGAGGGATTTTGGTTGAGGTATGTTACAAATAGAGGTTGTATAACAGTGAGGTTGTTGCACATGGTTTGATGTAATGGTTTGTGGTATTGGGTTTATGGATAGAGTGGTGAATTGTTAGATAAATTTTGATGGTTATGTTGGTGTATTTCTTTGGTATATGGTTGAGGTACATGTTGGGTACATGGATGAGACAAGTAGTTGATGAGTTGACACATACATGAGTTGTATAGTTGATGATATTAGTACATATTTATGAGTCATAGTTTATGTGTATTTGATGCATGATTGATACATATTTGGTGCGTGGTTGATTCACTTTTTGATGGTACAGTTTGAGGTACAAGTTTATGCATGGTTGAATCATGGTTCAAGTTATTGGTACAAGTTGTTTGGTGTAGGTTGACAGTGGGAGTGGTTGATTCAGTGACATTGACATATTGTCTACATTTGGCATTTATATTTTAGGACGGTTGGACGGGGCAAGTATAGGTGGTTTTAGACACCTTATGGTTGTAGCTGGAGAAAATAGGGGGTTGCAGCATCCTTCTGGCTATAGCCATAGAATTGGAGAGTTGGAGCTTCCCTTAGGTTGTAGCCTGAGAAATTAGGGGGTCAGAGCCTCCTTCCAGTTGTAGCTACAGAATTGAAAGTTGGTGCTTCCTTTAATGTAATTCTTGACATATAAGAAATGTGTTACATGGTTTTCTCCCGCATTGGGTTTCCACGTAAATATTGGTGTATTGTACATTGTCTGGATGTGTTTGTTATTGTTTATTATGCACTGATGAATGTTGATGCTTACGATACAGTAAGATATTGAGGATGAACAGATGAACATGGTTGAATAAGTAAAAGAATATACTTTGTGGTTTAAAGGATTAATAATTGGTATAATTGCTCATTATTGATTCACCCCCCTCTCAGTAATCCAACAACCTTAACGAGTGTTAGTTTTTTTTCTTTCATCTTGGTGGTTTTAAACATTTCCGTAAATTAATATGACTTGTCAATAGAATGAAGAAGGGATAATTGATTTAGAGAATAAAAGGAAATCAATAATTAACGTTTTGCAAAAAAATATTTGAAATCACTATCAAAACTTAAGTTTATCGATGCCCGACAGTCGCCCTTTGAAAATTTCAATGGTGAAAAGCATCGGGCATCGTCAAGTCAGGAAAATAAGTTGAAAATGACACAGTTCATATTTAATAGCTACGACACCGATCAACTTCGGGCTTTGGCGATGTCAACAATAAAACACACAATGGTAGACAATACGCAGAGGCATCCACCAATGTCGATGAATATCGGTCATCGATGCCCAACATGGAACATAGTAAAGTCAACAAAGAATGATTCAAGTGTTGATGCTGATAACAAAGTCTCCTCAAGATCAAGACCATTGGATTAGCTGAAGAGGTCATCCCAACCATCAAATTTTTGGGTAAGTTTCATAGTACAATATCAAGTCAACACTACAATTAACTCATCACTTCGCCCCATCGATTGACATATCATTACTGGTATTTCCACGTCATCAGTCAAATCAACATAAACACATCATCAAACCAAAACCACATCATCTTGCAACATCTCCATTGAGGTAAGTATTTGATCTCGTCGCCTGATGATAGTGCATCAACATTGATAGACCAAGACCAAGAAATTGGATTTTAGCACATAATCCTAGTGCTCGCTGATCTTCAACAGACCATTGGCATCAACGAACTAGAGACCTATATTTGTACTTTTAACATGTCAACACCCCTATTGACAATCAATCATAGTGTAGAAAGCTACTATCTGGGTCATTTATGTTTGTTATTTCAACCTCCAAGGTAGATCTGAACCGTCCATTACAATACTCCTTTTTGCACACCTTTCCATGATCTCAACCTATACAAATATGCCATGTTTTCATATCGATAAACTAACCATGAAAATTCATTTGAGCATGCATTTCATCCATACTGAGATTGACAACCCAACATTTCCCTAAATAAATGAAACCTTTAACAAGATACATGCCCGATCCCCAATATGTACATTTTTCTACACCAATGCACTATCATTTGAAATCCCTGACAAGCTAACTTAATTTTCATTTGAATCCTCTCTTTTTGCAACATATTAACTCCAAACTATCACGCAAACAATGTAGTTAATTAATGAACATCTGCAGAATATTTCTCTATACTTGACAATCACAAACTTGGATGGGACCACTAGAGACTATATATTTGAATGTAGTTTGGAAATTGTTTCAACATTATTTCCGTATTTTGAATTTTTTTGTTTGTTGTGAAGAGTTTTCGAGTGACCAAGTGTTGGCCCTCAACCAATTTTGAAGGAAACCTTGGTCAATTTTGGACCAATTTTTGGACTTTGACACAATGGTCGAGAAAGGAGTGCCCAGGCAGAGCTGAGATCGTGGATCTCACCGATTTTGTGGGCTATGTGGACCCAGTAAAGGGTCTCTAGGGATTTTGTAGTGGGTTATGGGATGTCGACCCATGGGGTTTACCCATGATTAGGCCTTATTTTAAGGTATTATAAAAGTATAAATAACTAAGAATGTATGGTAGAAGTAGTGAAGTCTTGGTAGCTAAGTGCAAGTAGTTTTGAGTTTCTTTGTGCAACAAAATGTATATGTGTTAAGGCTCTATGCTTGCTAGAGAAGTTGTCTCTGTGCCTTGACCTTGTTTTGGAAGGAGGATCTGGTGCTCAGTGTGCAGATATCTTGTATGGTGCGAAGCTCGACTCTGTGGCTTCATGCATAGGAGAAAATGAATGTAAGAGATTGAAGAATAATAAAGAAGATGAAGAAGTTGGTGGATGTAGCCCCACACTGGGGAGAACCACATATATCTTGTGTCTTTGGTTTGGTTTGTGCTGAGTTGTCTATGTTATGAATCTGCTCAGTGCTTAATATTATTATGCATGATAGATAGATATGTTGATGCTTAGTTATTTACTTGTGTTAAAGATGAATGAATGCTAGATCTAACCTAATGCTATGTGCTAAGTGGTTGAAATGATTACTCTTTGTTGTTACTACGCCGATATCTATTAGGATATGTTCTATGATGTTATTAAATCTAATAAACTAATGCATATAACCTTTTAAGTGTTAATAAAGTACTCTACGAAGTGTTATTATCATAGATCAGTGTCCCATCTTGTTTACAGACACCTACGTCCTATAACACCCCCTACTTCTACCTCAGGTGAGACTTCACCTGCTCCGTAGGTGTTGCCGAAAGGGCCAGTAGTTAGGGTTTTGTTGGTAAATTGTTAAGCGTTGAACCCTGGATCTGCCCTTGTGCCAACAAATGGTTCATTTGTCGGGACCTGAAACTATGATTGTTGGGAACTGAAGTAAATAAAAGAGAAGCTTTGTCCGTAGATCTACTGCTAAAGTGTACAATACTCTACTTGACTTGCGAAGCTCTGTGTTAAGAAATAAATCTGATCTGAAGAAGAGAGGTAAGATCCGAAAAGAGGTAAAGATTTATACTTTGATAAGAGTAAGATAAGTGAAAATTTTTGTTTTGAAAGCATGAATTTAATTATGTTTAATAGATTATGTCCTAGTCTGAAGGCTAGGGCATAGTTGGAAGAAATAGTTGATCTAAGTAAAGCTAATAGAAATGAAGAAAGATATGTTAGTCCTATGCATCGAAAGACTTTTTGGACTAATAAGTGGATGCAGGAACCTAGAAAGAATTTTTGCAGATTGCAGGTCCAACACTGTGATCCTAGTGTGTAGTACATAAGAGGTTGGGGAAAATACAAGAGAAAAAGAGGATTTACATTGTGTTATAACTGTAAAAGGCTAAGACATCTTGCTAAGGAGTGTCCTGGTACAAGTCCTATTTGTATTTGTTGTAATACTATTGGTCATGAGGTTGAGAATTTTCCAAGGATGATTGCTAAAGTTGAAAGAATGAACATGAGATAAGAAAATTATGAAGGAAGTCAAGAGACTAAGAGCATGTTAAAGAATCATAAAGAGAAAGAATCATAGAAATATTAGACTATGCTATTACAGTTAAAAGAAACAATGAATGATCACAAATATGTTAGTTTACCAGAGATCCTGAAAGTAAAACAACGCATAAGTGCAAGAATAGAAGACTTCGACATAGACTATGTCTTGTCTAAAGAAACACAAGTGAGTATTATCATAGAAGACACTTGGGAAATTTTGGGAAATCCTACTGTGATACCTTCATTGGTAAGGATAGGCTTGTTTAAGGGTAAGATGATAACCTTATGTGGAAGAATTACTAATGTACCTATTATTGTTCATGGAACATCGACCGAAGAAGAATTTGAAGTCATTAAGTTTATTGGGGACAACACCCCTTTCCCACTTTTATTAGGTAAGCCTTGGATTGAGAAGGATCAAATTAGAAGGAAAGTAGAGGAGGAATCTATAGAAAAGAAAAAGAAAGAACTAAGGGATTTCATAGCTAGAAAAATAGATTGACTAATAGAAGAATGAGAGGATAAGTCGAAGCAACAGAAGACAAGAGAATTAGTTGTCAAGATTGAAAGAATGCAAGAAGTTTTGAAGGACCTATCCATGCAAGAAAGAAGAATACCCACCCAGGAATTAATAAGACAAGGGATATTAAATTCTAACCCTTTGAGAGCACATCAGCAGTGTGAAGTCACTATACTAGGAGAAGATAAGAATAAGAATGGAAAGAGGATTCCAGAAACAGTTAGAGATACTTAGATCACAGGAAAGAAGGAAAGGAAGCTCAGTAAAAAGAAAGCAAATATGGAAAAGCTACAGGAAGCTACAGAGACCAGATGGAAGACTTCACAGACTGGAACCTCACAAGAAGTAGGTTTGCAGGATTTGAACCTCAATGAAACAACAGGACCACATAGAATGGGACTTTGCCCTAGAGAAGCTATATGATCGTTGGAGGCACCTCAACTGTTAGAACGACGCTCGAGAATGGTTAGAAAACACATTTATGGGTGGATGGACTACTTGTGGGATGTTGAGACCGCACCATAACAGAAATATTCTCATTGATGGAAGCATTCCTAACCATTGGAAGAATCCATTAGGATGCCCTACTTATTTAACCCATCTGATGTTGCGTCGGGACCACTTTTTTCTACTCGTGATTAACTGAGAAAATAAGAGAGTTGGTTGTGCGTCGAGTTGTTTTATCAGAAGCTAGACATTGCCATCTATTTTTCTACCCTACCTATCCATTCATCTATCTCGACCTGTCTATTTAAAAGTGAGAATGTCGGGTGAACCTAGTGAATTAGAGAAGTCTGTCGAGGAGGTCCTCAAGAAGATAATGGCTAAAAAACATTTATCTGAAGGCATCCAGGCATCATCGACCAGGGGATTTTAGGCTTCCCCTTTGACTGGACGTCGTTATGGTCGTGTTAACCATGCAACCGAGCAGTGAAGTAAGCATGGCGAAAATATGGCTAATGCGAAGCAGATCCTGTCCATCCTACCCAAGTACATTCGACCTTTGGCTAGTGCAGTTAACCGTGACAAAATTCCATGAGATTATGAGTACACTCTATTTACTGCGTACATTCCAAAAGGAATACATGTAGTAGGGATCCAGTTAGGACAGATCACGTTTTTGAAGAACAACGACTTCAACCTAGGAGACAGAAAGAGCTATGCTATGCTATCACTCCACTGATACTTGATGAAATAAACTGAGAAGAAACCTCGCCTCATCTCCCAACCATGGATTAAGGGACTGGTGTAGTTCATTGTGCTAAATGTGATGAAGATCCCCCATTTTGGTCATCACCAGGAGGTTAATGCTTGCGTTAAACTCATTTTTTCGTGTTATCATCGAGGATATCTATGGCTCGATCAGAGGATTACTGTGGATCCATTGTTGATACACTAGATTACAAGATTAAGCATGCAGGGACCTGGCCCTCAATAGTTTTATCTAGGGAAGGCCTTGGATAGCTCCCTAGCACAGGGCATCAAGGAAGCTTACGGTGAAGTTGAAAAAGGAAAACGAGGCTACAAGGTAGCCTCTATACAAGATGTCACAGTGCGCCTCACTTTCCAACTCATAGTTGGCAGGATCGTAAGGAAGAACCACCCCACACAGGTCACCAGGTTTGTGGTGGACCTCATACGAAAATGTGTGGAGGGCATGTAGATGAATTGGGTAATTTACCTCATCAATGAACTCGAGAAATATTGTTGTGAAGCTCATTTTTTTGGATACAAATTCCACTTTAGTTGGCTGATTTTTTTGATTGCATTTGTTGCTTGGGAAATGCCTAAATGAGACACCTTTCTGGAGATCGAACCATCAGATCCGTTGGCCGCTAGGTTTTCCACCTTGTGGTACACTAATGACATGACAAAGAAGTGGTAGTCCAACACTGTGTTTCATGCATATTATCATCAATTGAAGGTTTCCATAGAGTCATTTCCATGCATGAAACCACACACCTTGCACCAGTATAGACCAATAGAAAATTTCAGCACAGATCCACATTTCATCTACATAACTACGTGTAGAGATGAGAACAAGAAAGAGTTACAATCGTAATACAAGCTCATAGATGAAGACATGGATAAGATCACCAAGGAATGGCTGGAAGACTTCCTTGTACATGTTGTTGATGCATAACTCTTTGACACTGACACCATAGGAAGCCCCATGGTCATCCGATTTGAGCATGTCAGACAATGCAGTGGGACAAAGAAGAATAAGAAGAAGGAATAAGTCCAGGATATAGAGACCAATGAGGAGGACAATCCTCTGAAGAAAATGGATCTGGCTTGTTGGGAGGAGGAGGAAACAAAGCAGATGGAAAAGGAGGAGGGTATGAGAAAGGAGGAGGTGAAGCTACACCATATAAATACCCCCCTACTGGAACAGTAACATCACAAAAGAGGAAGGTTTCTCAGAAGAAACCTTCAGCAAGAAAGAAGACGTGCACTAGTAAGCCTTAGTTAGAGTCCATGCTCACGAAAGACGACATCAATTTGGTCCATGGAGCTATGGAGGATGCTTCCAAGGATATCTTGCAGAGACATGGAGAAATGTAGGAGGATCTGTATGGAAGGATCGAGAAGGACCTGAAGGAAGTACAACAAGATATTTGTTTGGTCCATGCAGTACCTAATGCACCTTCCTCGTCACAGATTACAGAGTTGGGGTATGAACTAGCCCAATTGAGATGACTTGCAGATGTGACAAAATCTCGACTTCAGAAAATCCATGAAGAAAAGGAGAAGGCTACAGAAGCCTTGAAACAAGAGAAAGATGAATTTTTAGAACAATTATGAGTAGCACGGTATAGTGTGGATGCCTATGAAAGTGAGAGAGAATAATTTTAGGCGATGCTCCAAGAGGAAAAAGCATAGCTACAGAGAGAAAGGGATTAGTTTCTCACAAAACGGGCCACATTCAAAGAAATAGTGAGTAAATCATGTCACTTTGTGCCAGGCTTGGCATAGGAGGAACAAGAATCGGTTGAGGCTCAAGTAGTGAAGCTCACTGAGACTATACAACAACTTCAATAAAGGATAATAGAATTGGAGGTCCAAGCAGTACCGAGCACCCCACAAGAAGTACGTGACCAGAGGGAGGAAGCCACTAAGAACACAGTAGTAAGAATCAGAGCCCTCACCTCAAAGTGAAAATAGTTGAGCGATAGAAGCACATAGACATATGAATGCCTCGTAGAAGATCTTGAGCTAAGGAAACTTGAGGCCTAGTTATAGGAGGTGCAAAAATAGGCCTTCTCTATGCTGGCACAGATGAAGCTACTCACCGTAGTTGAAAGAATGAAGAGATATCAGGAACAATGTGCAGTTCAATAATAGATCACTACCCTCCAGGGCAGGGTAATGAAAGTCACGCAGAAGCTGTAACCTATGCAGGACAAAGCATGCAAGGTGTTAAATTATGAGCTTGATTTCTTATGTGTATTAATTCTTTTATTTTCTTCAACACTTTGATTCCAGCTTAATACACTTCAACAATACCAAATCATAACTGAATAGTAATAACTATGTAGATAATTAAGCATGCACATCAACAACACATATACCCTTGGGAAACCCTGTACAGGGAGAAAAACCACAGAAAATGATATTTGTTTATTGCATTAATAACGTATGATCACTTACAAATATCCACCATGAATGTTCTACTCTTAACAAGCTTTCCAAGATGACTCTAACCTGACAAAGACCTAAGAGACCTTGCTAATATGCCACCCCTATTGTTGATATACCACATCGATATGTTGTTGATATATGCCTCTGATATGCAGCCTCTATTGTTGATATACAACACTGATATGTTGCTTTGGTATGCTGCCTCTTTATCACTGATATGCTCCTCTATTGCTTCTCCCTTAACCTGCATAACAAAACTATATTAAAGAGAGGGGTCAACCTCTGCTTATATAGGCTGAAGAGGAGAAGAGGATAGGCTTGAAATAGTAACTTGTTTGCATGCTTCAATCATAACTCAGATTCATACTTTAGTTCGAACTTAGAACTAGACTTGAGATTGGTATACTCTAGTTCGAAAATAGAACTAGACTTGAGACTTCAGTTACAACTTAGCATTAAACTTTAGTTCGAAGATAGAACTAGACTTGAGACTGGTATACTTTAGTTCTAAAATAGAACTAGACTTGAGACTTTAGTCACAACTCAACATTACACTTTAGTTTTAAAATAGAACTAGACTTAAGACTTCAGTTACAACTTAATATTACACTTTAGTTCTAAAATAGAACTATACTTAAGACTTCAGTTACAACTCAAAATTACACTTTAGTTCTAAAATAGAACTAGACTTAAGACTTCATTTATAACTCGGCATTACACTTTAGTTCTAAAATAGAACTAGACTTGAGAATTCAGTTACAACTCGACTCTTTACAAGGCAATTTGAAATTATCTTCATGGTGGATAATGTTACATGTGCCAATGCACTAGATCAATACATTTATATCATTTGAAATATTAGGAATATCATTTGTTTCTAGATCATAGGAATTTTATATTCAACCCAACTTTTTCTAGGTGCCTTGGCTTTTTCTCATGGCTCACAAGGCTTGACTAGGATCACAAAGTTTGTACGTCCCCCCTGACTTTTACACTAGTCTGCCTATGCTCACAGAGGTTGTACGTTCCCCCTGAATTTTGCACTAGATTGTCTATGCTCACAGAGGTTGTATGTTCCCCCTGACTTTTGCATTAGACTCACATAGCATCTCATTCATCCTGACTTTTGGATTGAATCACAGAGGTTGTACGTTCCCCCTGGATTTTTTCAATGCCTCACAAGACTGGTTGATTCTCCAAATCTCCCTGGCTAGCCTCAGGGTGGCCCATGTGGCTTCTCATTGGAGAATGAATATCGATGTTGCCAAATTTAACACTCCCTCTCAAAGAGGGAGTCATTCTCAGTGACACCATTCTTGACTCTCAACTGCACAAACTATCTTGAGGTTAGAGGCTTGGTCAGGATATCAGCTACCTACTCACTCATGGCTATGTACTGTAAATTTACAATTTTTCTCTAGACCAAGCCTGGGATATAGTGGTACCTCATGTCAATATGTTTTGAACTAACATGGAATACCAGGTTCTCTATCAATTTTATGTAACTATGATTATCACAGTGAACTATCGTTGTCTTGAGCTTGTCACCAAACAACACAGAAACTAATTTTCTGAGCCATATTGCTTCCTTGCTAGCATCACTTGTTGCAATGTACTCAACCTCTATTGTACTCTATGCAATGGATTCCTTCTTCCATCTTGACCAAGAGATAATAACGGATCATAAAATAAAGCAGTATCCAGAACTACTCTTATGATCCATTGGGCTTCCTACCCAGTCAACATCTGGATACCCATGCATAAATAAACCACCACTTGATGTATATCTCAGACCATAAGGAATGGTCCCTTTGATATATCTCAAGATGTGATTTTCTTCCACCCAGTGTTTTTGTCTCGGTTCAATCATGAACTGACTCAATGCAATCATTGCATAGCATATATCTAGCCTAGTGTGGATCATGTACATCAATGATCCAATCAACTGCCTATACATGGTGGGATCCACCAAATCTGAACCTGTATCAGAATCATGTAGCTTCCTTAGGTTGGTAATCATAAAAGTAGACATGGATTTGAAATCCATCATACCAAACCTCTTTAGTACATCCACTGTTGTATTTTCCTTGTGACGAAAATATCTCACCCTGTCTTTGCCATACTTCCAATCCTAGGAAGTAATGCATCAAGCCTAAGTCTTTCATCTTGAATTTTGAGGTTAGCTCCCTCTTACACCAGGCTATTAGCCCTTCATCTCCTATTAGAAATAGATCATAAACATACAGGATTAGTATAACATGTTTGTTACCTCTTACCTTGAAGTACACAATTGCATCATCATCATGTTTCTGAAACCCAAGGATTTTAAGAAAGCCATCAATCCTGTCATACCAGACTCTGGGAGCCTACTTAAGACCATACAAGGAATTCCTTAGCTTGCATATATAAGTGCCTTTTTTATGTAGTACAAAACCATCTGGTTGTTCCAGAAATACCTCTTGTTCAATATTCCCATTCAAGAATGTTGTTTTACATGCATCTTATGTAGCTTCCAACCAAGAATGGGAGCTAAAGCAATAATAGTTTGAATGGAGGTATACTTGGCTACAGGCGAAAAAGTCTCTTTGTAGTCGATTCCTTTTTTTTGAGTGAAGCCTCTGGTCAAAAATCTTGTTTTGAACTTTTCCACACTTCCATCAGCTACATGTTTTATCTTATAGATACATTTGGAAGAAACCACTGATTTGTCTTTTGGCCTCAACACAATGTCCCAAACATTGTTCTTTAACATAGACCTATATTTCTCAAGCATGGAATCCTTCCATACTTTTAATTTATCTTCTTCTTCAAATGAAGAAGGATCGGCATCACTAATGTTTCTCATCAATGCAACATAGGCTCCAAACCTATGAGGCCTCTTCCTTTCCCTGAAAGTTCCTTTGGGAGAAACTATCCTTTCTGCTTCCTGCATTATTTCTTTAAGCCACCATGGCTTCCTTTTGGTTGGAGGTTCTTCAATATTTCTTTCTAACACTTCAGTAGGTTCTATAGGCTCATTACTTGGCCCTTCACGAGGTTCCTCCCTCTGATCATCTGACTCTTCATTTTTAGAAGAGGGTGAAGCTAGTTAAACTGCTTCTAATTCATGTTGAAGCTCTCTGGATTTCTTAAATGTGGCTTCCTCATGGAAAGTCACATATTTTCTTACCTCTATTTTCCTCTGACCTGGTACATAAATTCTATAACCCTTGGAGTTCTCACTTTACCCCACAAAAACCCCTTTCTTTCCTGAGGGTTCCATCTTTGTCCTCTTTTCCTTAGGGACATGAATATACACAGGACACCCAAATATCCTTAGATGCCCTACTTCAGGTTTGATCCCTGAGAATACCTCTTCAGGATTCTTGTCCATCAAGATAACATGTGGACACTTGTTCTGAATATACATGGAAGTGGAGGTAGCTTCTACCCATAAAGAATTTGGAAGATCCTAGTCAAACATCATTGCTTTCGCTACCTCACAAATTGTCCTATTTTTCTTCTTAGCAACTCCATTTTGCTGAGGGTTATATGGCAAGGTCAATTGTCTCTTGATTCCTGTTGACTTGCAGAATTCCTCAAACTGGAGAGACTCAAACTCTCCTCCATCATCTGTTCTAAGGATTATGTTGTGTTTCCCTGTCTGCTTTTCAATAAAGGCTTTATACTCTTTGAATTTATCAAATGTGTCACTTTTAGATTTAAGGAAATATATCCAACATTTTCTTGAGTAATCATCAGTAAAAGTGACATAATACAAACATCAAAATGAACCATATCTAAGATGCCCTGAGCTCTGTTTTCACTACTAGGAAATGCTTTCTTTATATCTTTACCTAGCATGCATCCCTTACAAATTTCATTTTTACTAAGAGAAATAGATGTCATGCCACATACCATGTTCTGTAGATCTGGAAGAGCTTTGTAATGAATATGTCCAAGTATTTTGTGCCACAACTCGTTGGATCTAGTTGCATCATCAGCCAATACCTGATCTGACTGTCCTGACAAAACGTATAGTCCTCCACTGCGAGTTCCAATGGGTTCAGTTGTACTTAAGTGGCTACCTTTAGCCCATAGTAGTGCCTTCATGTCCTTGAAGATCACCCAATATCCCTTGTCCTCAAGGGTTGCAACTGATAGTAGATTCTTCTTGAGCCCTAGAACATATAATACTTCATCAATATGAAGTCTAGCCCTAGATTCCAATCTGAAGGAGATAGAGCCTAATCCCTCTATATTGTAAC
This sequence comes from Picea mariana, assembly GCA_032191745.1. NCBI lineage: Eukaryota > Viridiplantae > Streptophyta > Pinopsida > Pinales > Pinaceae > Picea > Picea mariana. The sequence goes on along the minus strand of JASDQU010682690.1, from coordinate 22,516 downwards.
ATTTGTCATCCCCAAGCTCAACTTTCTCTGCCAAATATTTTGTCTTGAAATCTGAGAGGATCTCCTTGTATCCTGTCATGTTCTTTGATGCACCACTATCTACTAACCATGTTTTCGGCCCCATGAAAACTGAACTGGATAAGGTAGAAACCAAGTAATATTATTTTCTTTTTTTTTTCTCATGATACAGACTTTTCTGATTCTTTTGGATCCATCATCCTCAACAATCGAGGCATGATGTTTTCCTTTCCTTGGATATTTCTTTCTAAACCAACAATCTTTAGTAAAATGAGCCAACTTATTACAACTAAAGCATTTAATATCAGATGTATCAATATTGTTGCCTTTGAATGTACCTTTGGTGTTTGGCTTCCTTTGAGAGCCTTTCTGGGAAGTGCCTTTCTTCTTTCCCTTGAATCTTGATGCTAAAGATGAGTGCTCTTCTTTCGTTGGCTCACTCCTAAAAGTTGTGTGACTCTCCTCCCAGAGGCAATCATGCCATAACCTCTTAAATGTGAGCTGAATATATTTCCCACTTACACTGGATAAGAAGGTGTCCCATCAAGAAGGGAGACCTTAAAAAATGGCCTGCACTAAATTATCATCGTCCACTGTCACCCTTGTGACCAAAAGCTGATCTCTAATCTGGGATATCCTGCAATAGAAAGATGCCACTGATTCACCTTTCTCCATATTCAAATACTTAATCTTGTTCCTAAGTATCCTCTTCTGCAATGGAGCCTGTTTCTCATACAAATTCACCAAGGTATCCATATAGTCCTTGGTATTCATTAATGAAGTCATTGCAGGCATTATACTATCTTTGCCTGAGTCAAAGATGATTCTCTTGGCCTTTGCTTAAATCTTCCTAAAGGCCTCTTTTTCTACATTATTCATGGGTTCCTCCACCACTGTGGTCACATACTGCTCAAGATCATGCTCCTACAAGATATTTGTTATCTGGAGCTTCCACACATTGAATTTGGTATCTCCTTCGAGCCTATCCTCAGCCCTAACTGAAATGGAGGATGCCATGGAATTCACATTGGAAACTTAATCAAGCTAGCTTGTCTCTGTGTGTACCTACTGTTGCAATTCAACATGTTTAACACACCCTAAGCTATGATACCATGTTAAATTATGAGCTTGATTTCTTATGCGGATTAATTCTTTAGTTTTCTTCAACACTTTGATTCCAGCTTAATACACTTCAACAATACCAAATCATAACCGAATAGAAATAACTATGTAGATAAGTAAGCATGCACATCAACACCACATATACCCTCGGGAAACCCTGTACAGGGAGAAAACCCCAGCAAACGATATTCCTTTATTGCATTAATAATGTATGATCACTTACAAATATCCACCATGAATGTTCTGCTCTTAAAGAGCTTGCCAATATGACTCTGACCTCACAAAGACCTAAGAGACCTTGTTGAAATACACCTCTGATATGTTGCCTCTATTGTTGACATACAACACTGATATGTTGTTGATATATGCCTCTGATATGTAGCCTCTATTGTTGATATACAACATTGATATTTTGCTTTGGTATGTTTCCTCTTTATCATTGATATGCTCCTCTATTGCTTCTCCTTAACCTGCATATCAAAAGTGTATTGAAGAGAGGGGTTGACCTCTGCTTATATAGGATGAAGAGGAGAATATAAGAGGCTCGAAATAGTAACTTGTTTGCATGCTTCAATGATAACTCAGATTCATACTTTAGTTCAAACTTAGAACTATTCTTGAGACTAGTATACTCTAGTTCGAAATTAGAACTAGACTTGAGACTAGTATACTCTAGTTCAAAATTAGAACTAGACTTGAGACTTCAATTACAGCTCAACATTATGCTTTAGTTTGAAAATAGAAATAGACTTGATACTGGTATACTTTAGTTCGAAAATAGAACTAGACTTGAGACTTTAGTCACAATTCAACATTACACTTTATTTCGAAAATAGAACTAGACTTAAGACTTCAGTTACAACTCAGCATTACACTTTATTTCGAAAATAGAACTAGACTTAAGACTTCAGTTACAACTCAGCATTACACTTTAGTTCTAAAATAGAAC
>JASDQU010682690.1:0-20377 GCA_032191745.1 Picea mariana | reverse complement strand
ACACTTTAGTTCTAAAATAGAACTAGACTTAAGACTTCAGTTATAACTCAGCATTACACTTTAGTTCTAAAATAGAACTAGACTTGAGACTTCAGTTACAACTTGACTCTTTACAAGGAAATTAAAAATTCTATTCATGGTGGATAATGTTACACGTGCCAACACACTAGATAAATACATTTATATCATTTGCAATATTAGGAATATTGTTTGTTTCTAGCTCATAGGAATTTTATATTCAACCTAACTTTTGCCAGGTGCCTTGACTCTTTCTCATGGCTCTCAAGGCTTTACTAGGCTCACAGAGGTTCTACATTCCCCCTGACTTTTTCACTAGTCTGTCTATCCTCACAGAGGTTGTACATTCCCCCTGACTTTTTCACTAGACTGTCTATGCTCATAGAGGTTGTACATTCCCCTAACTTTTTCATTAAACTCACATAGCATCTTGTTCATCCTGAATTTTGGCTTGACTCATAGAGATTGTACGTTCCCCCTGGCTTTCTTCAATACCTCACAAGACTGGTTGATTCTCCAAATCTCCCTGGCTAGCCTTAGGGTGGCCCATATGTCCTCTCATTGGAGAATGCTTGTCGATGATACCAAATTTAACATAAGGTGTTCGAAGAAATTTATGGATAGGGCTCGCAATTGGACCAAGTTGTTGCAATAGTAGAACAATGCCTAGAAGGGCCTGTTACAGAGAAAATGATCCAGGAGCTTGCTGAGTAGGAGACTCAGGAGAAGCAGCAAGTCAAGGTAGATCGAGTTAAGCTCAAGGCCTTCAAGGTAGTGTTTCCCAGACCTAATTGACTCGGTACGAGTCACAGGTGAGTGTTGGGGGCATGTTGGTCCTCGACCAAGTTTTGAGGAAACCTTGGTCAGGTTTGGACCACTTTTTGTAGTTTGACACATTGACCGAGAAAGGAGCACCCAGGCGGGGATGAGATCGCAGATATCATCGATTTTTCTGGCTAGGTTGACCCAGTAAAGGGTCTCTAGGGTTTTTGTAGTGGGTTATGGGATGTTATCCCATGGGGTTTACCCATGATTAGGCCTTATTGTAAGGGATTGTAAAAGTATAAATAAGTAAGAATGTATGGTAGAAGTAGCGAAGTCTTGGTAGTTAAGTGCAAGTAGTTTTTAGTTTCTTCGTGCAATATAATGTATATGTGTTAAAGCTCCATGCTAGCTAGAGAAGTTGGTTATGTTCCTTGACCTAGTTTTGGAAGGAGGATCTGGTTCTCAGTGCACATATCTCCTATCTGGTGCAAAGTGCAGCTCTGTGGCTTGGTGCATAGGAGAAAATGAATGTACAAGATTGAAGAATAATAAAGAAGATGAAGGAGTTGGTGGATGTAGCCCCACAATGGGGTGAACCATGTATATCTTGTGTCTTTGGTTTTCTTTGTGATGAGTTGTTTATGTTATGAATCTACTCATTGCTTAAGATTATTATGCATGATAGATAGATCTGTTGATGCTTATTGCTTTACTTGTGTTAAATATGAATGAATGCTACATCTAACCTAATGTTATGTTCTAAGTGGTTGAAATTATTAATCTTTGTTGTTACTGTGTCGATATCTATTAGGGTATGTTCTGTGATGTTATTAAATCTAATAAACTAATGCATATCACCTTTTAAGTGTTAATAGAGTACTCTGCAAAGTGCTATTATCACATATCTGTGTCCCAGCTTGGTTATAGACACTTGTGTCCTATAACCCCCCATGCTTCTACCTCAGGTGAGACTTCACCTGCTCCACAGGTATTGCCGAAAGGGCCAGTAGTTAGGGTTTTGTTGGTGCACTATTAAGTGTTCAACCCTGGATTTGCCCCTGTGCCAACAAATGGTTCCCTTGTCGGGACCTGAAACTGTGATTGTCGGGAACTGAAGTAAAGAAAAGAGAAGCTTTGTGCATAGATCTGTTGTTGAAGTGCACATTACTCTACTTGACTTGTGAAGCTCTGTGCTAAGAAATAAATCTAATCTGGAGAAGAGAGGTAAGAACCAAAAAGAGGTAAATATTTGTACTTTGATAAGAGTAAGATAAGTGAAAATTTTTGTTTCAAAAACATGAATTTAATTATGTTTAATAGAATAGGTCATAGTCTAAAGGCTAGGGAACAATTGGAAGAAAGATTTGATCTAAGTAAAGATAATAAAAATGAAGAAAGATATGTTATTCCTATGCATAGAAAGACTTTTTGGAATAATAAGTGGATGCAGGAACCTGGAAAGAATTTTTGCAGATTGCAGGTCCATCACTGTGATCCTAGTGCACAGTACAGAAGAGGTTGGGGAAAATACAAGAGAAAAAGAGGATTAACATTGTGTTATAAATACAAAAAGTCAAGACATCTTGCTAAGGAATGTCCTGGTACAGGTCCTATTTATCTTTTTTGTAATACTATTGCTCATGAAGTTGAGGATTGTCCAAGGATGCTTGCTAAATTTGAAAGAATGAACATGAGACAAGAAAGATGCGAAGGAAGTCAAGAGACTAAGAGCATGTTAAAGAATCATAAAGAGAAAGAATCAGAGAAAGCTCAGACTATGTTATTACAGTTAAAAGAAACAATGAATGATCACAAATATGTTAGTTTACCAGAGATCCTGAAAGTAAAACAACACATAAGTGAAAGAATAGAAGACTTCGACATAGACTGTGTCTTGGATGAAGAAACAAAAGTGAATATTATGACATAAGACACTTGAGAAATTTTGGGAAAGCCCACTGTGATACCTTCATTGGGAAGGATAGGCTTTTTTAAGGGTAAGATGATACCCTTATGTGGAATAATTACTAATGTACCTATTATTGTTCATGGAACATCGACCGAAGAAGAATTTGAAGTCATTAAGTTTATTGGGGATAGGGCCCCTTTCCCACTTTTATTAGGTAAGCCTTGGATTGAGAAGGATCAAATTGGAAGGAAAGAAGAGGAAGAAGCTATAGAAAAGAAAAATAAATAACTAAGGGATTTCATAGCTAGAAAAATAGATCAACTAATAGAAGAACGAGAGGATAAGTCGAAGAAAAAAAAGGCAAGAGAATTATTTGTCAAGTTTGAAAGAATGCGAGAAGTTTTGAAGGACCTAACCATCCAAGAAAGAAGAATACCCACCTAGGAATTAATAAGAGAAGGGATATTAACTTCGAACCTTTTGAGAGCACATCACCAGTGAGAAGTCACTACACTAGGAGAAGATAAGAATAAGAATGGAAATAGGATTCCAGAAACAGTTAGAGAGACTTAGTTCATAGGAAAGAAAGAAAGGAAACTCGATAAAAAGAAAGCTGATGGAAAATCTACAGGAAGCTAAAATGACCAGATGGAAGACTTCACATACTGGAACCTCGGAGGAGGTAGGTTCAAAGGATTTGAACCTCATCGGAACAACATAACCGAGTAGAATGGGACTTCTCCCTGGTGAAGCTATATGACTGTTGGAGGTGCCTCGACCGTTAGAAAGACGCTCTCGAATGGTTAGAAAATGAATTTATGGGTGGATGGACCACTTTTGTGACATTGATACCATGCCATAACGAACAAATTCACATTTATGGAAGCATTCCTGGTCATTGGAAGAATCTGCTACGAGTCCCCACTTATTTAACCCATCAAATTCTTCACCAAGGCCACATTTTACTACCAGTGATTAACTGAGACAAGAAGAGAATTGATTGTGTGTTGATTTGTGTTATCATAAGCTAGACACCACCATCTATTTGTTTACCCATCATGTTCGTTTGTCTACCCATCCTATCCATTCCCCTACTCTGACCTGTTTGTTTAAAAGTGAGAATATTGGGTGAACCTATTCAATTAGAGAATTCTATAGAGGAGGTCCTTGAGAACATAATGGCCGACAGATAGTTATTTCAAGGTCTCCAAGCATCGTTGACCAGGGGACTACAGGCTTCCCCTTCGAATGGATGTCGTTATGGCCATGTTAACCTCACAACCGAGCAACGAAGTAAGCATCGCGGCAATCTAGCTAATGTGAAGCAGATCCCATCGATCCTACTCGAGTACATTCCACCCTTGGCTGGTGCAGTTAACCGTGACAGAATTCCACAAGATCATGAGTAGACTCTGTTTACCGCATACATTCTGAAAGGAATACGTGTAGTAGGGATCTAGTTAGGACAGATCCCGCTGCTGAAGAACAACGACTTCAACCTAGGAGACAGAAAGAAATATGTTATGTTATCAGCCCATCGATACTTGAAGAAATCAGCTGGAAATAAGCCTCACCTCGTCTCCCAGCCATGGATTAAGGGACTGACACAGTCCACTTTGCTAAATGTGATGAAGATCCCCCATTTTGGTCATCACTAGGAGGTTAACGCTTGCGTTAAACTCCTCTTGTCGTGTTATCATGGCAGATACACGTGTCTCAACCGAAGGATTATTGTGGATCCAACGTTGATCTACTAGATTATAGGATTAAGTATGCAAGGACCTGACCCTAAACAGTTTTATCTAGGGAAGGCCTCAGACCATTCGCTGGAACAACACATCAAGGAAGCTTACAACAAAGTTGAAAAAGGAAAGTGAGGCTACAAGGTAGCCTCTATACAGGATGGTGCAATGCGCCTCACTTTCCAACTCATAGCTAGCAAGATCATAAGGAAGAACCGCCCCACATAGGTCACTAGGTTTGTGGTGGACTTCGTAGGAAAATGTGTGGATTAAATGCAGATGAATTGGGCAGGTTACCTCATCAATGAACTAGAGAAATCCTGCTGCGAATCTCAGGATTTGGGATATGAATTCCACTTCAACTAGATGATTGTTTTGATCTAATTTGTTTCTTGGAAAATACCTGAAGGAGCCAACTTTCTGGAGATCGAACCATCAAAGTCGTTGGCCACTGGGTTTTTCACCTTGTGCTACACCAACGACATGAAAACGTAGTGGTAGTTAAACATTGTGTTTCATGCATATTATCAACAATTGAAGGTTTCCATCGAGCCATTTCCATGCATGACGCCATGCACCCTGCACTAGTATATACCAATAGCAAATTTCTACGAGATTTACATTTCATCTATATCACTACGTGCAAAGACGAGAAAAACGAAGAGTTACAATCGTACTACAAGCTAATAGATGAATACATGGAGAAGATCACCAAGGAATGGTCGAAGGAGTTCCTTGTACTCGTCGTTGATGCAGAACTCTCTAAAACTCACACCATAGGAAGCCCCATGGTCACTCGAGTTGAGCATGTCAAAGATTCCAGTGGGACAAAGAAGAAGAAGAAGCAGGAAGAAGTCCAAGATATAGAGACCGATGAGGAGGAAAACACCTCTGAAGAAAATGGATTTGGCTCACTGGGAGTAGGAGGAAACAAAGAAGATGGACAAGGAGGAGGGGATGAGAAAGGAGGAGGTGAAGCTACACCACCGAAATATCCCCCTACTGAAACAGTAACACCGCAGAAGAGGAATGTTTCTCCGAAGAAACCTTCAGCAAGAAAGAAGATGCGCGCAAGTAAGCACCAGTTAGAGGCCATGCTCACAAAAGACGACATCAGTTTGGTTCGTGAAGCTATGGAGGACGTTTCTGAAGATATATTGTAGAGATGTGGAGAAAAGAAGAAGGAGATGTATGGAAGGATCGAGAAGGAACTGAAGGAAGTACAACAAGCTATTCATTTGGTCTGCGCAGTATCTACTGCGCCTTCCTCGTCACAGATTGCAGAATTGGGGGATGAAACTGCCCAATTGAGAAGACTTGCATATGTGACAGAAGACCGACTTTAGAAAATCCAAGAAGAAAAGTAGAAGACTACAGAAGCCTTGAAACAAGAGAAAGATGAATTTTTAGAAAAATTACGAGTAACGCAGTATAGTGTGGCTGCCTACGAAAGTGAGAGAGAACAATTTCAGGTGATGCTCCAAGAGGACAAAGCTTGGCTATAGAGAGAAAAGGAGTATTTTCTCGCAGAACGGGTCATAGTAAAATTAATAGTGAGTAAATCATGTCACTCTATGCCAGGCTTGGTAGAGGAGTAACAAGAGTATATCGAGGCTCAAGTAGTGAAGCTCACTGAGACCATACAATAGCTTCAAGTAAGGATAACAGAGTTTGAGGTCAAAGAAGTACCAGGCACCCCACAAGAAGTATGTGACCAGAGGGAGCAAGCCACTAAGAAAATAGTAGTAAGGATCAGAGCCCTCTCCTTAGAGTGCAAACACCTGAGTGATAGAAGCACACAGACATATCAATGCCTCACAAAAGATCCTAAACTAAGGAAACTGGAAGCGCAGTTACAAAAGGAACAACAACAAGCCTTCTCTGTGCACGCACAGATGAAGATACTCACCAGAGTTGAAAGAATGAAGATATATCATGAATAGAGTGTAGTTCAACAACATATCACTACCCTCCATGGCAGGGTAATTGAAGTCACGCAGAAGCTGCAACCTCTGCAGGACAAAGCCTACAAGGTGTTCGAAGAAATTGATGGATAGGGCTCGCAATTGAACCAAGTTGTTGTAATATTAGAACAATGCCTAGAAGGGCCTCTTACAGAGCAGATGATCTAGGAGATCACTGAGACCTGAGTGACTCAGGATGAGTCACAGGGGAGTGGTGGGGGCATGTTGGCCCTCAACCAAGTTTTGAGGAAACCTTGGTCAGCTTTGGACCACTTTTTGGACTTCGACACATTTTCCAAGAAAGGAGCACCCAGGGGAAGTTGAGATCATGGATCTCACCGATTTTGCGAGCTATGTGGACCCAGTAAAAGGTCTCTAGGGTTTTTGTAGTGGGTTATGGGATGTCAGCCCATGGGGTTGACTCATGATTAGGCCTTATTGTAAGGGATTGTAAAAGTATAAATAATTAAGAATGTATGGTAGAAGTAGCGAAGTCTTAGTAGCTAAGTGCAAGTATTTTTGAGTTGCTTTGTGCAATAGAATGTATATGTGTTAAGGATCTGTGATCGCTAAAGAAGTTGGATCTGTTCCTCGACCTAGTTTTGGAAGGAGGATCTAGTGCTCAGTGCACAGATATCCTGTCTGGTGTGAAGCTTGGCTCTATGGCTTGGTGCACAGGAGAAAATCAATGTAAGAGTTTGAAGAATAATAAATAAGATGAAGTAGTTGGTGGACGTATCCCCACACTGGGGTGAACCACGTATATCTTGTGTCTTTGGTTTTCTTTGTGTTGAGTTGTTTATTTTATGAATCTGCTCAATGCTTAAGATTATTATGCATGATAGATAGATCTGTTGATCCTTAGTGCTTTACTTGTGTTAAAGATGAATGAATGCTAGATCTAACCTAATTCTATGTTCTAAGTGGTTGAAATTCTTACTCTTTGTTGTTACTACGCCTGTTGGACCACATAAATTTATGAACTTTAGTCTTTTAATAAATTATGTTTCCATTTAAAATAAAATAATGCATGCTTGATTCTCGTCGTTGATGAAATATTCCATCAAATCAAATGATCCTAACCTCTTAGATGTTATGGAGCCACCTACTCATTAAAGAGTCAAATCTCTATAGAATACTTCAGAATTTCAGGTTTCGGATTTTCGTAGTTCATGTGTTTCAACATGCCTCACTTCCAAAATCCCAATGTGCAAAAAGAGTTCAAAGGATCCAAGTCACCACACATGTATACCCCTTAATCTGTGACGTATATTTCTAGAAATGACATGTCAGACTTTTAAATGAAGTTAATTGACCAAATGAATGAAGTAATAAATACTTAAAAAGAAACTAAAATTCAATTAGAAAATCGAATAATAGTTTCATGATTTCAGAAATCGAGTCTTGACTATCTACCATATCACTAATATCCCGAAGCCCGAACTCTCAAAATGTCTTAATCTTTAAGCTGGGTTAATTAAGGATTAAAAACAATTAACGATTAAGTAATTACATCGTGATTTCGCGTTTTGGGGATACTGCCTCGAGCGACTATAAATATCTCGAGATCTGAAACCATGAAATTTTTGAGTTTAATCACGATTATTTAAAAGTGTTAAACATGATTAGAATTAATTAATCACATCGCAATTTCACATTTCAGAAGTCGTATCATGAACTGTTATAGGATATCTCGAGATCCGAAATTCCAAAATTTACTTAACGATAAGTGCGATTAACTGATGCATTAATGATGATTATCTTGTAATTAATATTTCACTAAATCATAATGCGGATAAATTCAAATTTCATCTATGCTTTTCCCAATCATGAACCACCAAAAGTTAATGGCATTAATAATCGATATATGGAAATCATTTCGAATAAGATCTCAGAACACCGCATAAATATTTTCCATTAGGAAAGTAAATACATTGTCAGTGAAGGTATGCATACATTGATACTCTTAAGGTAAAAAATATATTGAAGTTTGAAATCTATTTGGATTGTCATAGAACAACAAGGTTATCAAGATAGAAAGTTTGTGCATTTTCTGTGACAGGTAACACAGTGTTGGGTTTACTACTATCATGGCTCCATGAAAAATAGTTAAAGGGACTGGTGAGAATTTGAGCCAGAAAACAAATGCCTTTTTTGAAACTTTGCCCACAAAGCATAGACACTATTAAGTCCTAGACATAGGTATTCAATATTCTACAGCATGAATTGGTCTACTGCCCAGATGATTCAGGTGATGAGGAGACAGAGACCCTGGCTACCAAATGCAAACTGTTGGTCGGGCAGGTTTCCTCTGATGGGCTGGAAATGGACTCCAACTAGTGTCGATCCCATACATGTTTATCATTCGAAACTTTGGGAAGATAAATCCAAATATTTATTCTACAAAATCTGCAACTAGTTGGTGGTGTCGATGCATACCGCTATATATGGTTTCCCACCTCCCAAGATCTCTGACAAAATAGTGGCTAATCCGGGCAAGATAGTAGACTAGTACGTTGAAGAGAATTCCTCCTATATTAGGGTTTTTAGTTGTTCAGTTCCTCCACATGCTCTGCTTGAATTTTTACCAGATCGATTGGTGTGTTGCAAAGTAGCACATCAAATTGTTCATGGGAGAATTAGTAAGGAGCTGAAAACAGTACATAAAAGGGTATGGCCTGCCTTTCTCGTGCAGATTGGTATGTTTTCTCTACTAGATATTGACCACTCGAAAGTAGAAGCCGCGGACCTGGAAGAAATCAAGCTGGTCAATATCGAATTCAAGAAGCATGATCTGCAGAAGGTTGTAGGTAATCACATGGCCCTCTACAACTTGAAAAGATATGAACATGAAGATTCTCCTCGGGACGAAATATTCTGAGTTGTAAGGTCCTATCAGGAGGTCTTGAGTCGAGTTCAACATCTTACTCTAGATAGATTTTCTGAGTTTTATAACTTCCAGAAACATCGAAGAAATGGCCTTCCCAAAGAATTACAGGGGGAAACCCTGACACCTCTGAATGCACAGAGAATTGAGACCCCTAGCGCCGAAACATGGAGCTTCGTAGATAGGATTCTTAAGAACATCTGGAGAAAACCAAATCTTCCATTCATGAGGAGGACACCGCATTGACAAACCCAATAGGTGATCAAGATAAAGCTCAGGATAAAGCCTCAATAAAAAAGGGAAAAAAAAAACACCATTCACACTAGACAAGTCAGCTATTGACATAGACAGGAAACAACCATCCACCTAGATCGGAATCCCCATTCAATATATCATGTCGATATAGTCCAGTAGAGTGAAACCTAGTGCCAAAGTGGTATTCAAAGAGGATAGCATGCCTACTTCGGTAGAAGAGATGCCCATTTCCAACATCTTCTTTAGTAAGAAGAGAAAGGTTGTAGTAAAAAGAGAAATACATTAGAGGGAGGGTGTGCATGTCAAGAGGCATAGAGTATTTTATGATGGACATGCCAAAGAAGAAACAGATTTCTCTATGGATGCAGTAGATTCATTAGGAACCTTTGCCCCTACAAACTAGTTTTCGGTGGGCAACTTGAAGGAAAATTTGAACCAGAAGGATCTACTGGTGAGCCAATTGTAGGACAAAATAAAGAATGCAGAGTAGGGAGTCAGGAGAAATATTACTAAAGGATTTGAGCAGATTAGAGCCCACGACCGGCAAGAAATTCAACATCTCAAGATCAACCTTTATGAGATGCAGAGAAATTCACAGGCAAGCAAGGAATTGGTAAAATAGTTGCAGGTGAAAATAAGCCTGACCAAAAAAGAAGCAGTGGATATATCATCCTTTCAGGCCCAAGATTTAGAGGTACATGAGAAGGTGGGATCGAACCAGCGAAGACTTTTGACTAAAATAGAAGGAATTCAAGACTATTATTGATTGGCAGAACACTCTTTAGATAATATTTGGATAAAAGAGAAGGATGCCACTATAGCTAGAGTCACATTTTAGGAGGTTGTCCTATCATCAACAAAGGAGGAAGTTTTCAGGCCCACTAGATTGTCCCTCTTAGAACAAACCCAAGGAGATATAATACCTAAAAACTGGGAGGCCAATATAGTTGAAAGTAAAAGATTGGCCAGGGAGGTAAAAAGAGATTGTGAAGAAGCATTCTATGCTCTTGAAAAAGAGTCACTGTACGTGGGAAGAGACAATATCTTTGAGGCCCTTGGACAGATTGATATGGCAAAAAATCAATCTGATTTCAAGGAAAGTATGGAAGAAGTCCGGGTCGAAATTTTACAATTGAAGCAGGTTTACCTTACTCTGATGGATAAATGGATAGTCAACCCTAGGTTAAGAATACAGTTTCTATCTCTAGAAGCTTGGAGGGTGGAAGATAACCTACCTCATATAGAAAGGAATTTTTATACCTTTGAGGCAAATGATACCACGAAGCCCTCCATGCTAGTGGTGCAATTTGTGGGCAGATGCGTTAAGTGCGTCGAGCAAGGTAAAGTCGGCATGTTTGGGAACAAATGATGTAGATTTCATATTTATAGACTAGTTGTTTTCTGAGCTGGACTACACGAAGAAGGAATGTCTCTGCCAACAGACAAAGAAACATAAATTTGTAGATGAAGCGTTTCAAATTTCACATTTTGTGATTTTTACTATTTTAGAAATAAGGATAATTCCAACCGCTTAGGGTTGAGAATATTTTGTATAAATACATATTTAGAAGATTAAACATAGGCTGCTTCTTTTCGTATTGCAACTAATAAAACTCATCCTTTGTCAGTATTAATACAAGTGCAAACATGGATTCCAAATTTTGTGCAATTTGAATTATGTACTCTCTTTGTATTCCATACTTCTATTTTTCTTTATGTTACTCCTTGATAAGTGAGTGGTTGCAACTTAGTACAACATCTACTGTAATCACATTTTATCAGTTATTTGATAAGCAAGCAATTTTTCCTCTGTATTTTCTATTAGTAAATACAAAACCTGCAAGCTACTTGGATCATTGTATCTTATGTCCTTTCAAGGGTGCATTTTACATTTTATTCTACTGTGAGCAAGGTAAGATTTATTTGTCATTGATACCTCATTTTTTTCATCAGTTTCGTAAGTTTTCCCCCATATCTCTTGATTTTATTAATCGACTCAAATGATGAAACATGGCCTCTGTCCTGTTCTGTTATTAATTTCATTTGAGGATTTACTCTTATATAATCTACAGAAGAAATATCACCTTCTAAAACATTCATTAAATTCTTGATGCCTGACATTATTCTTTGAGACTTAAGATTAATCTCAGGAACAACATCTTTTTGGCGTCGTTGTTAGGGATGGAGAAACAAAGTTATTTTTCCCTAGGAGAACGACATGGTAAGCTTCTCACTTTGATAGTGAACAAATATTAAATACATTTATAAGGATAATTTTTATTTTTCACTTGGCGACTCCACTTTAGAAAAACTAGCATTCAGTAGAAAGAATACCAGGAAGAACCCAGATGAACAACAAACTATGCATGTATCCGATCCTGAAAAACTATTAAAACCAAGGGGATACCTCAAGCAGACTGTTGCATCCATAAGTAACATTTATCAACCCAAAACTACATAATCTAATGCTAAGGGTCCACTTGAACAGTTAACTCTGCAATAAGATTCCACCCAAATCCATTTCGGAGAAACATCAACTAATAAACTCGAAACCGAAATCATAAACCCCAAGTTAGTTTTACCCGAGATAAAAGAAGAGACCGATTCAAATGATCCCTTTGCTAGTAAAGGTAAAAGACCCATCTCAATACCTTCTCTTATTGATATCCCGTCGGTCCCCGAAATAAAGGTTCCAGCTCCCCGAAGCTTTGAAGAATACATCTTACACTCTTATTCAACTCTGGTTGGATCTTCCATTTATATAGCCTGCAAATAATAAGAAACTATCCCTCATTTCCCTTTTCCCCCTTTTTCAGATTTTCTATCTACTGACGATTCGTTTCCATAACCTCTTTAGATTCATCTCGAGGTGGCCGAAAGTTCCCTACAAGTTTTTGAAAATACTCTCTACAATCTTCAAGTTTCCTCCCCTAGATTATCAATGGTTTTGGCTAGAGGAGGTGGTGTCGGAGGTGGTGTCGGAGGTGGCGGAGGTGGAGGAGGACTTGGTGTTGGAGGGGTAGGAGGAGGTTGTCACGAACCACCCCCATCTCGTATAATTTTTGCCAAAGTAGTTGCTAGGTATGATCCTTCCTCCCGGTTCCCCTTCATGATTTACCTAAAAAATACATGAAAAACATGCCAAAGTTCATAGAAGAAGGAGACTTAACCACCACATAACACATAATTTTTTTCGACCAATTCGTTGATATACTTTGCCTTGAACACGAGGATGTTTATTCGAGGCTCCTAGTTCAAACTTTCGAAAGACAGGTTAGAAGGTGGTTCCGAGGGCTACCGATAGGTTCCATAAGAACTTACGATGAGTTAGAAAATGCCTTCCTCAGACAATGGGGCGAGAGGAAAGATCACCTTTATCATTTAACTGAGTTTGAAGCTCTAAGAAAGAAAAATTCGGAAATAGTTCTCGAATTCACTCAGATATTTAATAAATTATATAATAAAATTCCAGGTGAGGTTAAACCTTCCTAACCTGCAGCAAAAGTGACTTTCACAGGGGCTTTAGAGCCCAACTTTTCCCTAATGTTGAGGGAAAAGAGATATGTCGACCTCACAAGAATGTAGGACGATGTTATAGAAATCGAATTGAATATGATGGCATTGGAAAAGTTAAAATCTAAAATTGAAATGGGAAATAAAGAGACCAGACGATTCAGAGAACAATCAAGATCCTCCGGATCTGGGAAGTTTGCGGACTATAAAATGGACGACATGGCTAAAATAATAAAATAATTATCCAACAAGATCTCTAGAATGGAATTAGAACAAGATAAGCCTGATCCTTTTGCTAGGAGACACTTCAAAAGGAATCCCAATCCACAGACCCAACAGAGGCCAACAAAAAATGAGGATAAGAAAATCAAAGCCCCCTTTAAAATAGAAAGCTTTATGTAAAGTGATGATACACAAGACTTTGAGGGGTTTGATGAAGATATAGATAACCTCAGTGATAATGATCAAGAACCTCACCTGACCGAACAGGATTACGAAAGATATTTGGACCAAGAACCCTTGTTTGGAAATGAGGAAAACATAAATAATCTGGGAGATTTTGAATATCAAGGAATCGCCGACACTATAATGGCCGAATTGCAACAGAAGTATAATTTAAGACCTAGAAATAAAAATTTTACAATTGATCCACCGAAAAAGATCTTGTCAAGAAACAAAATGAATGAGGCAGCTCAACCATCCACTGAAACACAAGCTACCAAAACATAAACAGCTGAATCGCAAGCTGCTAAAACAAAAATAGTTGAAACGCAAAAAGAAACACAGACTAATAGGCTAGAAAATAAAGAAGCAGAGATCCCAACCAGAAAGGACGAAAAGATGATTGGAAGTTTCAATCTAGAAAATGAAATTAATAAAATCAAAATTCTGGTACCTCTATTTGAACTAGCTAAAAATACGACATATAGAAAACAAATTGCCAAAATGATAAATTTATCAGATACTAAAAGTCATGCGGATACCATTAATTTAGAAGATGACAGCCCTACTATAAAGTTTGGTCTACATATTGAAAATGCCAAAGATCCTGTTGCTCCTTTTTATATTACGCTGACTGTACATGATCACCTATTACATAACTATATGTTGGTTTCTGGAGCCTCCCATAACTTAATGCCCGAAGTTATTATGGAAAAACTAGGTCCTTAATTTACTAGACCATACCAAGATCTGTAATCTTTTGATTCAAGGAAAGTTAAATGTCTTGGTATGATTAAATATTTGGTAGTTAATCTTGCATAGATTCCTGTGAAAATCATTCTCATGGATGTAGCCATTGTTGATGTTCCTACGAAGTATGGAATGTTGTTATCCAGGTCTTAGGGTGCCAAGCTGGGACGGTCACTTCAATTGGATATGATGTATGACACTATCCTGATTTTCGGTGGGCAATTCACCCATCTATACAGAGAGACACGGTTGGCATATACTGTAAGTGACCCACATAACCCAAATAATTACCTTGTATATGTCGTAGATTAGGATTAAGGAAACTATATATTATCAATTGATGATGGTTTCGATGAATGTATAGAATAAAGTTGTACAGAAGAGAGTTGTACAGAAAAAGAAAAAATAGAAAAAAAAAACAAAAATGTAAATAGTGTAGGAGTTTAGAAAATGTTTTTTGATGGTGCTTCATCCTAGGAAGGAGCAGGAACTAGGGCATTGTTCATCACATTCGTAGATGAATTCATTATTCCTTTCTCATATCGATTGTAGTGGGATATTGATTACACAAATAATGTATGTGAGTATGAAGGTCTGGTCTTAGGATTAGAAAATTCCGGGAAATTAAAGATTGAAAATCTAATAGTTTACGGTGATGCAAAGATGATTGTAAGACAAATCAGGCAACAATATGAAGCTAAACACCCAAGGTTAAGGTCGTATAGAAACTACACCTAGGATCTGACAGAAAAAAATTTCTCATCCTTTAATATCCACCATATCCCCAGGATAGAGAATCAACAAGTTGATTCTCTAGCGAAAGCGGCTGCCACTTTTTCGCCTCCCACTATTTTAAAGTTAAAATACCACATATAAATGAGGCACAGGCCTTCAATACTGAATAATGTACATCACTAACAAGTCTTTGAAGATCATGAGCAAATCAAGCAATTTTTAGAAATGGTCGATGAATTTTCCGAAACACACATTGACCAGGAAAATCAGAATGACCCTACTTGGATCATGTAGGAAGGTAAATATCCTCAGGAGTTCCAAGATAAGATCACTAATCACCACATGTTGGTGCTAAAAAACAATCATATCCCTAAAGGTTTGATTCCTTTGGAAAGATTATTCGATCATGATGATATTCCCCTAAAGTCTACTTTGCAACCTCAGCCTGAAGAGGTTGAAGATTGTAATATAGGCACCAAGGAGACTCCTAAGCTGGTAAAGTTATCTAAATACCTTCCGCCTGAAATAAAAATAAAATATGATGAGTTACTCAGGAAATACAAAGATGTATTCGCCTGGTCTTATGATGAATTGAGAACTTATGATACCATTGTAATCAAACATAAAATCCCTTTAAAGCAAGGCGTCAAACCTTTTAGGTAGAAGCTTAGACAAATAAATCCTATACTGTTGTCTGTGATAGAAAGGGTGGTAAATAAACTCATGGATGCAAAGATCATTTTTCTACTCAGGTATTCCGAGTGGCTAGCCAATTTAGTTCCAATCAGGAAGAAAAATGGTGAAATCAAACATTGTGTGGATTTCAGGAACTTAAACAGATCATCCCTTAAAGATAATTATCCGCTAACTAAAATGGATCATGTTTTGGAAAAAGTGGTTGGAGCTAATAGAATGTCTATGATTGATGGATTTTCAGGTTACAATCAAATTGCAGTGCACGAAGAGGATAAATAAAAAATCGCGTTCACCACCCCATGGGGTACTCTCATGTATGATAAAATGATATTCAGTCTGATGAACGTAGGAGCCACTTTCCAACAAGCAATGGACATCACATTTTTCAGTGAGCGAGATAACTGTTATGTCATTTATCTTTATGATTTAACTGTGTTCTCTAAATCTGATGCAACGCACTTGGTACACCTCAAACAGATGCTCACGAAATGTCAAAAATTTGGTTTGTCTCTTAATCCCAAGAAATCCCATTTTGAAATGTAGGAAGGTAAAATCTTGGGCCATATAGTATCTAGATATGGAATCAAAATCGACCCGAAGAGGGTTAAATCTATAGATACTATCAATATTCCTAGGAATAGAAAGGAAATTCAGTCTTTTTTAGAAAAAATAAAATTTTTGAGAAGATTCATTCCAAATTTTGCTAAAATTGTTAAATTGATTACAGATATTCTAAAAATGGACAGTGAGGTCAAATGGAAAACTGCAACCAAAGCATCTTTAGAACTCATCAAGAAAATGATTGGAGAAGCACTAGTGCTAGCCAACCCAGATTATATAAAAGAGTTCTTGATTTTTTCATTTTCCTCCAAACATACTATCACGGTCGTGGTCTTACAAAATAATGATGAAGTTTTTGAGCTTCCAATAGCATTTTTTAGTAAAATTCTCAGAGACGTAGAGTTGAGATATGATATACTAGAAAAACAGGCATATGCAATGGTGAAAGCCCTCAAATCTTTCAGAACTTATGTGATCGCCTATGTACCTACCAGTGCGGTCAAGGATATATTGGTTCGGCCTCACAGCGATGGGAAAAGAGGTTGATGGTTGGCCAAAATTAAGGAATTCGACCTTGAGGTAAAACCGACCCAAGGGTCAGAGTATGGCTAAGATATTAGCTGAATCAAATTTTAGATCACTCGGAATAAATCATCTGCAAGCTTACGAAGAACTTCCAAATCTAGAAGAGTTTGATGTGGAGACTCCTGAAACTCATATTCAAGAAAAATTCTCTTCCTCGCCTTGGTATAGAAACATAGTTTCCTATCTCTTGACTCTTCAATGCCCTAGTGATATGACTCCTTCCAAGTTGAAGATGCTAAAACTACAAGCAGTAAAATACTATATTATTGAGAATCAATTGTATTGGAAGGATCCCCTGGGTTTTTTGCTAAGATGTCTAATAAAAGTTGAAACAAAGAATGTTATAAATGAGTTTCATGAAGGGGTGTGTGGAGGACACCACGCCTAGAGGGAGATGGCCTAGAAAATCCTAAGAGATGGATATTATTGGCCAAAGTTATTTACAGACGTGAATACTAAAGTCATAGCATGTAACCACTGTCAACTATTATCAGGCAAACAAAACATTCCCGCACTACCCTTGATTCCGGTCAAAATAGAATCTTCGTTTCAACAATGGGGTCTCGATTTCATTGGAGAAATCCATCCGCATTCAAGTGCACAACATAAGTGGATTTTGACTGCTACTAATTACTTCACTAAATGGGTAGAGTCCATTTCGACATGAAATGCTACAGATGCAATGGTGATCAGTTTCTTAAAAGAGAACATATTATCGAGATTCAGTTGTCCTCAGAAGATAGTTACTGATAATGCCCAAGCTTTCAAATCCATGGCTATTGTACATTTTTGTCAAAAGTACAATATTTTCTAGGACATTCCATGACCTACTATCCCCGGGGTAATGGACTAGCTGAATCGTCGAAAAAGAGTCTAATCACCATCATTAAAAAAGTGTTGACTGAAAATAAGAAATCTTGGCATGTTCATTTGAAATATGATTTGTGGGAAAATAGAATTGGCACTAAGAAATCAATCAGAATGTCCCCTTTCCAAATGGTGTATAGTACTGATGTGGTCCTCCCTATAAATCTTTCTCTACCTGTAATGAAACTCTGGAAAGACTCGAAGGAGGAACCTAATGATGTTACCAGAAGGATAAACCAGTTGATTGAAGTAGAGAAAAATAGGGCTGAAGTGGACGAGAAACTTCAGAAATATCAAGACAACATGAAATCCCTATTCAATAAAAAAGATAAAGATAGAGAGTTCCTCCCTGGTGACCTAGTGTTGAAATGGGATGCTAGAAAGGAAGAAGCTGGAAAGCACGACAAGTTTGATCACATCTGGTTCGGACCTTTCAAGATCGTTGATTCGGAGGGAAAGAATTCATTTCTATTAGAAAACCTTGACAGGAAAATCCTTAACGCCCTTATCAACGGGCGCTTCCTGAAACACTTCATGCAGTAATCAGATTCCAAACCCCCATTGTACATACCGGTTTGATTTTCTTATTTTGTTTGCAATTCTTCATCTCTTCGGTAATTTTTTGCTTTCAGTGTAAATAAAACCAGGTTCATTGATTTCATGTAAACAAAAATATAAAAATAGGTAACGCATAGAGTTCTAATCTGCAGAAATTCCTGACATTTCTCACATTTATTTTCAGGCAGGATACTTGCTGATAGTCAAAAGATAGGATGTATCATAAATCAACACTCACTTTTCAGAACATGGGTTTTCTCTCGAAACAGGTGACAAATAAATGGTTTACTCGACTGAAAATATAAAGAAAATCTGAGGTATGAGATTCTACCCTACTGACTCAAGTTAAATTTCAAGGAGTTATCACTGAGTATGAAAGAAGTCTCATCTGTATAGATATTGTCACTTAATCTACAACCAGAGGAATATAAAATTACGGTTTAATTCTCAAGAGTTTTCTCTGAATAAAATAAAACTAAAATAAAAAAATGAAATAAAATTCATAATAAGAAAATAAGCAATAAAAAGACCTTAAAGAAAGGTTCCAGAACTGATTAACAAGCTTGCATGGGAATGAACATGTTTGCAACAGAACATCTGAATCCTCAATGTGTTTTTTCCTACTTATCCTCAAATTGTATTGTCCTGTGATTCAAAATACCTTTCCATGGTCTTCATAAAATAAAAAATACTTCACCTTAACTCTGAAAACTCATAAACATATCTTCAAAATAATATTAGGTGAAAATTTATACGCCCCTCTCAATTTAAATGAAAGAAAGTATGTCTAGGATAATCCTGACTACTTTAGCCCTTCTAGCAGATCTAAAATGATTAGTTTCTCTCAAGGAAAATCCCTGGAAAATAAAATCCCCCCGTGAGAACTTTCCTGTAGGCGAAGGTGTTTTGAAGGTTGGAAGAGGATTATCCCAGAGTAATCAAAGTGAGTTGACAGACCTCTGTTGTTAAATTGTAAACAGATATTATCCCTGGTAAATTACATACAAATTGATTTCCTCCACTTCATGTTTTAAAAATATGAGACAGATGGTGAAAGGAAATTCATAAAATGATTGGCCCCATCTAGTCCAAAAAGAGATATGATGAAAGGAAATTCATTAAATGATTGCCATCATCTCAGCATTTAAATGAAAAATGACTAATTGAAGTGGTGAAAGTAAATTCAAGGAGGGAATTAGATAACTCCACCGGGGTACTAAACATGCTCGCTGGCAGTGAAGTAATTTCTATGATATCTGCAAGGTTGTTATACATGTATTATAATGTACTCTGGTAGTTAGTTCCCCTTTTGGTAAGATCTACATTCTAAGCCTATACAAGACTCCCTGACTAAATCATTAAAATTATTTTTCCTTCATGCAAACAAAATCGAACAAAGTCTGATAGATCAGTTAAAGTTGTTTTGATTATCTTAAGAAAATCCGAACATAGTCTTAAGAAAGAGGAATTTCAAATAGCCTAACTGAAGGTCATGATTTGATGTGTTTTGAAAGTTTTCTAAGTTTTGATCGAAATTCATTTTCTCAGTATGATCCTTTCCCGAATGTGTTTCAAAGAAATGCAATAAAGACTCCATTTACTGAATAAAGGCACTTGGTCTACTGTTCTTTTGCGTCTCGTAGGGAGATGCGATCCCTAGATGGAGCCTATGTTGGAACTGTTGGCATGTTTTTCAGACAAAGGCAGAGTATGTGTGTTTGTCATTGATGGCAAATATCAAGACCAGTAGCGCAACGATGATCGCATGGCAATATCAGAAGCGAAAACTCAAGGATTCAAGGAAGCAACTCACAACAAGAATGATGAAATTGCGAAATGAAGAAACCACGACATTTCGGGGTTTCGGATACTTGGAGTTGGAGGTGTCAAGGACACTCACAACAAGAATGCCGAAAAGACGAAATGAGAAACACCGAAATACGTTGATCTGACTCCATTTCAGAGTTTCGGATACTGAGAGTTGGAGGTGTCAAGGACACTCATGAAAAGAATGCCGAAATGACGAAATGTGAAATGCTGAAATACGTTGATCTGACTCCATTTCGGAGTTTCGGATACCGAGAGTTGGAGGTTTCAAGAACACCCATGAAAAGAATGTTGAAATCGCAAA
>JASDQU010682689.1:86785-104131 GCA_032191745.1 Picea mariana | reverse complement strand
AGCGAAAATTCCACGGTGTCTCAGATGTAGCAGCGAAACCCCAAGACCTTGAGCTCTGATACCATATGTTAAGAACCAAACATCAATATAGCATAGAAAAACCTCAGGAAAAGTACTCAACGCCTTGAAAAAGAGATAATTTCAGATAATAAGCCTCTTCGAGGGGGCAACCTCCATTTACCCCACTTAAATGTTCAAGTACAAGATGATTCAAAATGAAAATGTCTCCTTGGTATATATAGGAGACTAGGAGGTTTTAATGGCCTAAAGCCGACATAAATAAAATAACATTACTAATCTAAATCACAACTAATGGCCTAAAGCCGACATAAATAAAATAACATTACTAATCTAATATGCCCCAATTAAGTGGTAATGAGCCAATATTAGGGCTTAACAAGATCAAAGAATTTCTCCATCTGGAATATCCATGTTATAGGATCTTTACCATCAAATTTCCTCATATCAGTCTTGGGAATTAAGTAGTTCCTTGGTGCCACATTGAACTCCCGATGACGTGGATCTTGAATTGATGAATAATCATGATTCTAAGAATCAATCTTTATTTCCTCCACATTTTTATTATTTCCTTGTGTCTTGATATCTCCTTTAGGGAATCTCTCATCCATGGTACGTAAGATGGAATTTTCTAATTGTTGCATCATTTTATCCATGTTTTGATTCATGGAATCTATCCTTTGATTCACGAAATCGATCCTTTGATACATTAACTTGTCCATTTTATCTTCATTTTGATCCATCAAATTTTCCATATGTTCCCTATTTTCACCCATCTTCTTTTCAATGTGTTCCATCTGGTGAAAAATCTATTCTCTTTCTTCTTCAATCATGGTTGAGCTCTTTGGAGGTTTATTTGGTGAAGGATTTTTTGGAGCACCCTTTGGAGCCATGTGAAAAAAAATAATACTCCTCTTTTTCCTCTTTATCACAAATTTTGAATCGCCAAAAATATGTCTTCCAATAAAAAATATTCCAATTGTAAGTTATGTACCTTTCAAACCTTAATTTGGAGACTATATGGATGGCCAATCTTGGTCTTGATGTATATTTGAAATTTGAGCTCTTTTGAGTCTAAAATTTTGGCTTGTAGTACTATTATATGTCTTCTTAAACTATTGAAAATTTCACAATCTGAAACTTCACCAAAAAAAGTTATAATAAAACTTCTCAAATGAATTGTTTGAGACTAATTTTAGGACTAGTCAAAAACCCTAACTTCCAAAAGATATATCTCATAAATTATAATGATTCAAAATCTAAAAATTGTTTTACACATAACTAGATATGATTCCTCAAGATTATGAAAATTTTAGAGTCTAAAACTTCACCGAAGAAAAAAATTATACAGAAAATTCCAAGATGACTATTTTAATACTATTTTCAAGATTAGTCACAAACCCTATCTTCCATAGACTATATCTTTGAAATTATAATGAACCAGAACCTAAAAACTTTACCACGCATACCATGATATTGCTCACCATTCTTCTTAAAATCTTGTTGTCTAAAACTTCCCAGAATAAAAAATAAAAAAATTACAATGAAAATTCCAAGATGACTCGTTTAAAACTAATTTCATGATTAGTCAAAAACCATATATTCCATAAGTTATATATCCAAAATTACAACAAACTAGAACATGAAATTTTGAACACCTATACCTTGATATTTATCCTTAGTCTTCACAAAAGTTCGTTGTTTGAAACTTCCTAGAAAAAAATTTATAGAGAAAATTCCAAGATGTCTTGATTGGAGGAGTAAAACCTTAGGATTGTAGACTCTGAATCCAAATGTAAGGCAAAAAATACCAAAATAGCCTAAAAATATAAAGAGAATAAGATCCGTGCCTTGAGAAATAGATATAAGAATGAAAAATAAGCCTCTTTGAGGGGGCAACTTCCTTTTACAATAGAAGAAATGTACATTGAGAATGAGATGAGATAATTCTAAAACTAGGTCTCCTTAGTAAATATATAAGAATGTACAATTACAATTAAAGGGTATGGCTAACAATACTAATATAACAATAGAAATATATCTCACTATCTAGGGCTTTACATGGGGCTTTCTTTAGGGCTTAACATTAAGTATTGAATAGGATTTTAAGGCATCCAACCTCACAAAGTTGTTTGTCATAAATGTTCCCTAATCATAGTTCCCTTCATTACCACTGTAGTTTGTACAATGTGTGGCTAGTCTAGCATGTAATGTGCCTGTATAAAATCCTTAGCGCTTAAAAACACTATGCATTCATGCCTCCTTTTGTGCTCCATGGATCTAATAGTGGTTGACATGTAAGTTTGACATATCACAAGTCTAATTGCTTCAACACCTTACTACATGCAATGCATAAAAGTCTTATGTTGGTGCCCATGCTCTAGCAATCACTACCATGCACACCTTGGCATTATATTGCAAGATTATTTGATTCAAAAACCAAATACATGTAGTTAATGAAACCATATCATTATGATCCATGGCTCTAGTATATTCCAACTCACAAATTCATTTTATCACATGCCTATTTGCTTCAACATCGCAACACCTGCATCCTAGAAAATCCTTGTCACCACACCAATGCCTTCTGTAGTTTTCCATTTGTGCACCCTCTTCATTATAGGTATGCTTTCTTTAGCACCCTAGTGCATGAAACGCAATGTTGAAGCCATGCATCCATGCTCATGGTCCCTAATTATGGAGAATCGATGTGATTTCATTGTTTTAAAAACCTACATGCTTCAGGCATATCTCACAAATCACTTAGCACAACGCTACTATTACCCTAATGGTCCTTGGTTACATCCATCTCATGTGCACTATTTTTCAAAGTCCTTCAATTATTTCTAGGTGTGGCGCATCAATGTTCCAATTTACTTTTTTATTTCATCCCTAAGATCAACATATCAACCCTACAATCACAACATTGGTCTTTAATATCTCCTTATAGCATGCCCTTTCTATTACCTTTTTTCACTTTACCCTACTCCATCCCCATCCTTACCCCCAACACCACCTACTTATAGAAACAAATAGTGTTGTGCCCTTATGTTTCAAGATGAAGAAAACTTCAAGGTTGAATAGGGTCACATTGGGTTCAATGCCCTTGATTAATCTCATAGATTGATTCTTTTAATGACCATTTGATTGTAATATAAATTTATGAAGAAACAATGTTATATTTTAACAACAACCTAGCATCATATCGTTTTAAAAACTAAGGTGATGATCACCATGACCAACTTATTGCATCCTATTTGGTTGCAAAAATTAGACACTACCAATGTGACTCATTAGTAAAGTAGCTTAGCATTGTGTTTTAGAGTCAACAAATGACATGATTTTTGCGGGTGACCTCATATATGTTGAATTTTTTATTGCTAGACTAACTACTGTAAATAATTAGGACCTCAAGAAGAATAACCAAGCATAGATAACACAAAAATTGAGTTTTCTCGGTTAACCATAGGTAATGCTCTTTCATTACCACCCAACCATAGGCATCCTCAAGTGCCACCCCCGAGCAGAGAAAGAGACCTGTTACAGAAAGATATCCAAGAGAAATTCACCCAAATACAAAGATAGATGTTGTTACAGATGTGCCCATTATGTTGTCTCAGAAATGCCTCAGATCAAGCCGAATTATGTTGCCTCAGACTAGTATTCCTACGGTTGCCTCAAATGTGTTAGGAGGGTGAGTTGTGTGTGTCCAAAAATGAGGATAGGGTGCACTTATATATATAGGTTCAATATAATGAGGGGAACTGTATTTTCACATAGGGACGACTTGTACAAATTGCATACAAGCTAATTTATAACATAATATAAATTAGTTTTTACTCAATAGGGCCAACTTATACCCTTATCTCTCAACGCAAGTGATTTGGGGTTTTCTCTTTTCAAGATATCATTCGTAGGAGGTCTCTTGGAGGTGAATACCTCTTGCAGCTACCAAAAACATCAACACTCCCTCTTATCTAGGGAGGTATTCTCAATGATGTTTTCTTCTGGTCTTCATAGCCTCGCAGAATATGTCATGGTCCTCTGACCACGACATGGTCTCACAAACCATGCTATTGTTAGTATCTACGTGTCACACATTCCTACTCCAATGTGGACATGTCACACATGTGTGCACCCATGTGGACCTTCTAGGAGTCACAACCCACTAGGGTAACACTAGGACCTATATGTCCATAGTGCATCATCAAGGATGTCTCATCCATGACGAATCTTCGAGGAACAATGGTCTCCAAGAGTTGTTGGGTACCAACCCAGATGAATGTTCTCCCAACCTGTTAGGGTTCCTGGGAACAGATCCAGTGAACATTCTCCCAACCATATGATCATCAGGTCTTCAAGGGTTGTCAGGCACCAACCCAGGTGGAAATTCCCAACCCCTAAGGGTTTTTGGCCAGTGGAATATCCTCCCAACTGGTTGGACATATCAACCACTTGATCTCTACCTCAATGGTACGTCACACATGGCTCATCCAATGTGGACCTTTAGAGGTTCCTCCCTCTAGAAACACTAGGGTTTATCCCATAGTGTGACGTCAAGGGTCTACTCCCCATGACATGTCCTCTAGTGCTCAACCACTAGGGACATCAATATCATAGATCAACTCGACTAAGTCCATAGGAGTACGAACTGGAGAGTCATCTCAAGTCAACTCAACTCAGTCCAGAGGAGTACGGCAAGAGACCAAATACAAGTCAACTCAAATCAGTCCATAGGAGTACGACTCATCTCATAGATCAACTCAACTAAGTCCATAGGAGTACGATCTCACCTATCACATAGGCGTCCTCATAGATCAACTCAACTCAGTCCAGAGGATTACAATCTAGAGAATGTCTCAAGAAGTTGTAATCATCAACCCTCCCTCTCAACAAGGAAGAAAGCATGCCAAGTCTCTCAAAGAATTACTCAAACTTCATCCTGGCAAGAAGCTTCCTGAGATCATTTGCAATCTGGTCATCTATAGGAAAGTACTGCACATGTATTGTCTCCCTCAGCATCATGTATTGAACATACTGATATCATTGACCAATCAAGTATCTAAAGAGTTAGTGAATCCACACTGCTTCACGAACTACCATCCATAATACTATTTGTTTTTGTGGTACTCAAGGCACAAAAGTCCATTTCTTGCTAAGCCAGGAAGTCATGGAAGATCCCAAGGTAAAGAAACACCTAGAGGTGTTCTACAATGCTCCTTGTCTCATCAGAGTCAGCATATCCATATAATATTGTGTCCATACTAGAGACATATCTTAGGACATATCCATCAATCCTCGTACACCAAGCTCGAGGTGCCTGGATAAGTCCATACAAGGCCTTCTTCGATCTTCATGCATGAGACTCCTTCTCATGTATCATGAAACCAACTGACTTCTCGATGTATACTTCTTTCTCAATCTCTTCATTAAGAAAGGTTTTCTTCTCATCCATTTGATGTAATCTCCATCCCATGGCTAATGTAAGGGAAATGATCATCTGAATGGAAATATATCGAGCGACAGAAGCAAATGTCTCCTCATAATCTATACCCTCCACCTGAGAGAATCCTCTGGCAACAAATCTTGTTTTGTGCTTCTCGATGCTCTCATCAGCTTCACATTTGATCTTTATATATCCACTTGGAAGTCACCACAGACTTCCATTACGATCTCGGAATAATATCCCACACATCATTCTTCACCATGGACTAATACTCCTCCATGATGGCTTCTCTCCATATATGATGACTAGATGCTTCCTCATAATAGGAAGGCTCAAGAAACAATGATGTGGCTCATAGATGCAACATAGCCCGAATGTCTCTATGGTATCTGACTATCTCAAAAAGTACCACGAGAGTTGCATGTCCTTCTACCTCCTTCAGATTCTGATGATCTCATGTAGGCCTCTTCTGGTCTACTACAATATCTCTAGGAATATCAACTGGATCATCTGGATCGACAGGCTCGACTAGCTCCCTCTGAACTGCTGAAGGGTGAGGGGAAGAAGTCGTCATCTCCTCTTTCCTCCCACTGTCAATATCTATGTGATATCCTCTAGATATCTCGAAGGCTATCTCCTCTTCAAAGGAAACAATTGTCATGGGTCCACACAAATCTGAATGCATCAAGTCCAAGATCCCTTTGGATCTAGTGTCGATGCTCGGAAAGGACTCCACAACCTCTATGAATTCCATCATGCTCTACACGAAGATCTGGAAGACCCGTCACCATGTTCCCTAGGGCAGGAAGAGCTCTGTGATGTAAATGAGTAATTTTTCTATGTCATAACTCGCTCAATTAATAGAATCATGTGACCAGATTCAAACTGGTAAGACTGTCAATCCGTATAAACTCCTTGTCTGGTCAGACTGCTTCATGTCTCAAGCTAGAGACCATCTAATATGTTGCCTTCTGCAATCGTCATAATGGCTCCCTCTCAGGGATATTACTAGTGGCATGTCTTTGTTGTAACTTGCCCGGAACAAGAAAACAAAACAAAAGAAACAACATCTCCATGGAAACCTCCATGGAGGATAACCTGCCAGGAACAAGAAAACAAAGGAAAAACATCTCCATGGAAACCTCCATGGAAGATAATTTTCCAGAAACAAGTAACGAGACAAGAATATCTCCTAGATGGGAGATCAACAAGTACATCTCTAGTATGATGACTTCAAAGAAATTTTAAACATTGTTATCACGGCTACAACACCTACTTGTAATGTAGCAAGTTAGATACACTAGAAATGTAGGTTAGAGGCATGATAATTAAAACAATCAAACCCGGAGTCTTCACTTCTAGTGTGTTGTTTCTCAGAATGCACTTGGATCCCTCTGGATCCATGATTTCAACAAAAGGTCCCTCCTCCTGCAAGCACCCTCATGATAATGATACAAATCAAAATATATATACAAGTGCATACCTCTTAAATTGTAGCATTTTACTTAGAAATTTGTCAGCGGGTGCAGCCTATGACTCTTCCTTAGTACAAGCTCAGGATAACATTGAATTTTGTCGTGACCTGCTGTAAAAAATATGTCTCGGTACAGGTCTGAACTTGGCTTTAGACCAGGCCTAAGCTCAACATCAATCACTTCAGAATTCGGCCTTGAATACTTATGCGAAATCTGCTTCAGGCTACCACATAATTCACCTTATAAACTTGTATTTACAGTCTTTCAAACTTCCACAAAGAAAATGCCAAAGACACCTACAATTTTCACTTAAGTACACATGTGATTTATCTCAGAATAAGGTTGAATTATGGTGGTTTTTGTCTTGTTGTGGCATCCCTAGTAGGGTTCCTTCGATCCTGCGGTCAACCTAGGACCCTAAACAAGGGATCAATCTTTTAACAAGTTCGTCCCCTTCTTTTGTATCAACAAAAAAACTTTCAACAGCCCTAGAACTTCTTCCTTGTTGTGCTAATGGTATTCGTCAAGAACCACTCTGATACCATGTTGAATTTTTTATTGCTAGACTAACTGCAATAAATATTTAGGACCTCAAGAAGAATAACCAAGCACAGATAACACAAAAATTGGGTTTGCTCGATTAACCATAGGTAATGCTCTTTCATTACCACCCAACCATAGGAATCCATAAGTACCACCCCCGAGCAAAGAAGGAGACCTGCTACAGAAAGATATCCAAGAGAAATTCACCTAAATACAAAGATAGATGTTGTTACATATGTGCCCATTCTGTTGTCTCAGAAATGCCTCAGATCAGGCTGAATTATGTTGCCTCAGACTAGTATTCCTGCGGCTGCCTCAGATGTGTTAGGAGGGCAAGTTGTGTGTGTCCAAAAATGAGGATAGGGTACAGTTATATATATATAGGTCCAATATAATGAGGGGAAGTGTCTTTTCACATAGGGACAACTTGTACAAATTTCATACAAGCTAATTTATAACATAATATAAATTACTCTTTACTCAATAAGACTGACATGTACCCTTATCTCTCAATGCAAGTGATTTGGGGTTTTCTCTTCTCAAGATATCATTCGTAGGAGGTCTCTTGGGAGGTGAATACCTCCCGCAACTACGAAAAAACATCAACAATATATGTCTCATATGCAAAATGGCATTCAATTCTCATTAATATCATATACTTTAGGTGACTTCTTTTTGTTGGTTATTTATGTTAGTTCTTTTTTTCTTCTAAGTAGTAGTATTTTTTTTTTTATTAAATTCCTTATAAACCCTTATTTTGAGAGCAAAAGCCACTTTGAGATAATTTTTATTTCCATCATGCTTAGAGAAATAAGGCTTAATGAAAATATCATTCAATCTTGGGTGTGTTTAGAAAATAAATATTTATAAGCTAGGAAAAGTGATCAAGCATGTATTTAGGATAATTTATTTATTATTCCATTTATGGTGTTAATCTTTCGAGTCTATGATTCTTCCAATCACGTTAAAAAATTGTTTATCAAAATTTGTATGTCATTCATGGAATTAAAAATCAAATGTATTTTATTTATATCTAATCTTAATCTCAATGTTAAACTAGTTTATGAACGTCAACTTTTTTAATGCATATTATTATTGCTACTTAATCATGAATGCATCCAAAGTTCACTAGAATAATTTAAGCACTAAATTCCAATCCCAATCTATTATTCAACCCTCCTATCAAAATTAATCCTAGAGTTAAACAACTACAAGAACGTTGCCTAAACATTACACAACATGTAATTCAAGGCAATAATTGTTGTGGAGATCCTTGAATAACATTACCATATAGAATGCCATGATTAAAAAGAATAATGAGTTTGTTTAATTATCTATTAAAGTTAAGATAACTCCAATGTTAATAATTTCATTATTTCCAAAGATCGCCTAGACAATTTCAAGATGTGAATGGCCACGATGAGGAGGAGGTGTTTATCAACAAAGAAATATAAGCATTTCACTTGCCAATTGTAAAAATATATGGAGATGGAAATAATGAATAGAAGAACATTTATAAAGGGATAAATTATTGCATAAGGAAAAATATAAGAAATTCTCAAACTATTTAACATATATATATATCTGTCAAGACCATTCATTCAAATATAAGCAACTCTCTTGCAAATTGTAAAAAAATGAGATGAAAATAATCAATGGAATGTCATTTACAAAAGAATAAATTATTTATTGAATAAGAGTGCTAAGAAATTTTCAAACTATTTAAATCACATATTTGTATATGAAGACCATTCATTCCTCGAAGAAATGAATTAGGCTTGTTATCCCCATTTTGTGGGATAACTAAGGAGATAATGTCTCGAGGCCCTCAGGTTGCAGATATGATGTGTCGAGAGACTACATGACCAACAATATCCACTTACACAAACAGAAGCCCACTTTGTCACCACATTTGATCCATTGTCAATGCATCCACCACACCAGCCAACTTCTAGAAGGTAAAGGGGTCTTTCTCCATGCGGTATAATTTAGGTATTATGGCAGGTAATCACCCTAATATTTGAGGCATTTGAACATGTTGTATTTGAGCTACTTTTTATTGTAGAGCGCTTGTTTGGACATTATGTCTTTGACCTTGTTTCACCTTGGTGAGTGTCATAGATTTCCTACTGAGTGGAAAACCTTTGGGAAAGGTTTGTGACTGGGGATCCCTTGAGGGGTTATCGTACCATTCCCGACCATACTTACCACTTTCTTCTCATTATATTCCCATCATATTTGCCTATTCTATGCCCTTTGAATTTAGTAACCCAAGAAGGGCATGTACCTCATTCCATGGGAAGAAGGGGTTGAAGGCCCATAGGGATTGATGTTGGCTAAAAAATATAAAATCCTATTTATATATACCCTCCAAATGCTTCGCCCAGGGATCCCCCGAGAAACCAATGAAATGCTTCTTTGTAAGAAAAGGGGGACCTACAAGAGTAAGTAATAATGAATGTTTTAGGGGTTAGTTGGAGGATAGGAGGTCTCATCACAAGTAGACCTATCATGATCATGGGTATCTAATGGTATGAAATTACCATCATTTGGTCACCAAGCCAGGGTAATGTCTCTCGGTTGCATGGCTGAGAGAAAGGGGGTCTCATCATGAGCCAACCTTCTCATTTCCGCAATATACTTGTAAGTGACACTGTCATCATCTGGACACCATGCCAGGACAACAGCCTTCAACTCATTCCTTAAAACATGAAAGAAACAAAGAATGGAAAGAAGATGGGCTTGGAAAAATTGCATTGCAAACGAAGGTGCCACACACCCTCTACAAAGGCACCCATGAATGAGACAATATGAGCCCTTGTATGTCATGAAACTCAACGACCTATGACGTCTAAACCCTTTCCACCTCATCACCCTTTACATAGCCTTGAGAGGCCATCCTTGGGACAATCCCTTACTTGAGTACTTTGGTTTACCCAATAGGACTCCATTGACACCCCTCCCATACTTAAACTTGGTCAATTGTATAGGGTTTGAGAATTTGTTTAATTTGATGAGGTAGTTTTGATGCACATGTTTAGGTGCCTTTCTTATTAGACGCGGTTTACACTTGTCATGATATCTTTGACCTGAAATATTTGGAGGGCATACCTTTTTGTCTTGTAGGACCTTGTTGGTGGGCAGTTTTGGAGAAGCAAGCCTAGCTCGGGATTCCATGGGGCTTTAAGCCCACAGGTTGGATGTCAAGGGCCCGCATGCCAGATGACAGAGACATACCTTTGTAGGCCTAGAGGACCTTATGGAAGATATGACCTAGCCCTCACATGCCAAACGTTTTTCCTAGGAGAGTCAAAACGTCATATTTTGGAGGCTTGATGTCACCTAGAGGGATAGGGTTTGGTGGTGATGGTGTTGCTTGATGACACGTGGAACTTTTTGAAGGAAGGAATCTTGAATACCATCAAGAGAGGACTTGGATGAGTGATAAGTGGCCTTTGAAGGCCTAGCCATGTATCTACCTACCCAACGACTTCTTCAAAGTGCTAAAATGTCCCCTAAAGGGGTGACGCCACCTTATTCTAGGGTTTCTTTTGTGTAAAAGTGAATTGTTTAATATTATTTTGTTACAAAGGGTAAGATAAGGGTTGTGGACCCCTTGTCTTATGGTTTACCCTTGATAATGTGGAAAAGATATGTGAAAGACAAATTGTATAAATAGAGATCATAAGACCTCATTGTGAATCATAACTCTCCCATTGTGAGAAGTAGAGGACTGAAATTTTCACTACCCTTGAGGATTTTTGCTATCTATTGCTATGATATGGTGTCTTTTTGGTTATGGATTTGATGATGATGATGTGCTAGTGCTTGGAGGTCATTTTCTTGCTATTGTGGTGGTTTATCTTGGCATCTTATGGTTTACCTTGTTCCTATTGGATTTGTAAGGCTTTTTACTTGTTGTTATCATTTGTAATTCAAGCTCAAGGTTGATTTTTCTAAGGATAGATAGGGATTATAAGTGCATACACCCCTATTTTAGTTCCACCATAATTTTCAAGCATAGAATTATTGTTTTGCAGGGGTTTTCTACGGAAGTATAACTGCATACACCCCTCAGTTCTAACACCCTATCTAGGTTGCTTGCCTTGGGGAATAAGAGCATTTATATCCCCAAGGTGGTAGTACCTATAGCTCTTTACTCTTGACCCCATTAACCCATAATTAAAGGAACTAGTCATTGCATTGGAGAAATAAAAGCTGCATTGGTAAACGTGAAAAGTTGATGTTTTGAATTTCTTCCACTTGGAGACTGTTCCTTGAACCCTAGGCTATTTTGCCTCATTGAGGCGTCCTCTTTCTCCTACTATAACTTTTTTTTGTTACAAAACTAACCTAAAACCATTAGGACTGCAGAAATCTAACTCTCTAACCCTAGCTAACTCCTAAACTAACCCTAGAAATTTGTTATAACTTTTCCCTAACACACTACTAACCCTAGCGCACCTTTTGAGCTAGTTTTAAGTGATTTTCATTGGCTGATTTTTCTTCTATAAAGCTTGGTTTTCTACAGTCATAAGGATAATAAATATCACTGCAGTTAGTTTTTTGTTACAACCTTGAATTTGTGCTAAAGTCTTATTATATCATTGTTGAGTTAAACTAGTCTTTACTAGTTTGTCTTATGCTTATTCAATTGGACTTTTAGCACTTATTTTCCAGCTCTTGTTATCTCTTATATGTTGATATGTATCATTGATTATTGCTGCAATTAGGGGCATCAATATTAAATTTCTTGTCCACCTAACATATTACTAGTATACTTGGTTTTCATTGTGTCTCGAGCAGGTATCTTACTCTCGACAAGTCACTCAAATCATCTGGAAACCCTTAACCTTTCCCAAGACTCTTTTCTAAGTTCCTTATACCATCTAGAATTGATATTTAGGGGCATCCATCCACACATCTCATTTTTCATCTCAATCCCCCCTAGGGTCACCGAGATCCCCCCCTTGACATGACTACCTCACCTCTAAAGTGACAGGAACACCTGCCTAAGGTGATAGTGGGTAGGTTCTCTCCTAGTTATCACCATTTTGGTGGTTGGTTCAGGCTTTGCCCAACCTACAACTTGTGCGATAACATGGCTATTTACATAATGAATGGAATATCAAACACATTAAAGAGCTTCATAATAGGAATAGTTGTGACAATATAATTAACAAAGAACCATGTATAAAAAAATAAGGCAAACAATCATAACATACCAATCAAGGCGTATTATCCTTACTTTGAAAACTAACAATACTACAAAAGACTACAAAGTTTTGATTGATTCTCTTTGACCTAGTCTCACCAACAAACTAAGAAGAGTTCTTACAAAAGTAGGTGGACATTGGATCAATGTTTCATCAATGTGACCATATATTCATTAAAAATAGAAATAAAAAATTTGTGGACTAATTTATGATCATACTTCTACCTATTCTTATGTTTTTTTTCTAAATATAAAACTTCCCACAAATATTTTATATTTTTTCTTCATATTTTCACCAAATCCATGATTGTGCATCTCCATGGATCTCTCGGGTTTTAGGGACTATTCAATACATCTCAAGTTTTAGGGAACACATTTCTCTTGGGAATACCATGAATTTACATTTAAAATTTAATGCTTTCAATTATTTACTTATCTTTTCAACATCTAGAAGGTATATCATGTTGTATATAGTGTGCCTATATTGGAAAACAATTAGGATATTGAAGAATTTTTTCCATGCATTTTAACATATGTAATTTATCCCATTGTTTCCTGATGTAACCACTCTCTAAATGCTATGAAAGATTTTTTTTTGCTTTAAGCATTCTATCATGAGAAATTTTATTAACTTTGTCAATGTTGCACATGGTACACTAATATATAGTGGTTAGCACCAAATTTTCAAGGTGGTAACAAGAAATGATGGAATATGGTGGAAGATAAATATCACATTTTAAATCAATATCATTCCATTTCCAAATAGTTTGATAAGTTAAGACTTGAATTGTTTGTGAAAATAAGTATTTCCTTGGGTATTAAGCAATACTCTAGCACATCATGATAGTTTAATATGCCAATAAGAGAAGCAATGTTATTCCAATTAACTAAATAATAAAGTGTGAATTTTATTCAAACCCAGCTCACTAAATCAATTAATTTTTCTGTTAACTGATTCTGCCAGGTTTTCTTCACAAATAAATAACACACAACATAAAATAATAACCAGGAACTTAACAGTAAAAGATAATAGCAATCACATCACATCTACACAAGTAATTTTTGGACAATTCGTCCCTAGAAAAACCCCAGAGGGAAAAGCAGTGCAACAGATTTTGATTTTATTAGAAAAATATAGATATCTCTTACAATAAAATCAGCCCATCCAAATACAAAACCTCCTCAATAAATATATGCCCCCCTTCTACAAATCATCCTGATCATATCTGTAGGAAAAGACCTCGGCAATGTTGAAGATGTGTGTCAATCTCAGTGTAGAAGCCTCCTTTGTCTCCCTGCAAACTCTCTCTCCAAACCCTCAAGCAATTCTCCTCTTTCTCTCTTCAAACAATTGCCTCTGTCTTGTGCATAATACACTCCTCTCCAAGTTGATCTCCTTTTTACTCAATGAGCAATTGAGAAACCATATCTCCAAAAGGATGGAGGGCCAAGATTGATCCTCATACACCTTATGAGATTAATGGTCAAGACTAAAAGACCACAACTTAAATTATTTCTCACTTTAACTTTATAAAAAGTACTCATTAAGTCAACATTAAAATATAACCCATTTAATGTACTTTTCCAGTACAATTTTAAGAAAAAGATTAACCCATTAACTTGGGTAAGTTTCATTGTTTTCCCCATGCTAGGATGCCATGCATGGTGAAGACCTTCTTTGCTATCCAATCTCAACACTCCCTCTTAGCGAGGAAGGGATTTTGTCTCAACCCCGTCTGATCTCTGAAATTTTCGAACTTCTGTCTATTTAATGCCTTGGTGAAAATATATGTCATCTGCTCATTAGTCTGTATGTAATCAAGCCTCACGGCTCCTCTCTGTACACAATCTCGGTTGAAATGATACTTGATATCGATTTTCTTGCTAGGATCATGAAACACCAGATCCTCAGAGAGCTTGATGCAACTCTGATTATCAAAGTGAAACACAGTAGCTTCTAGCTCCTGCCTGAACAATACCAAGAGTAGCTTCCTAAGCCACAGTGCCTCACATTCTTCCAAGATAGCAGCCATGTCGTCAGCCTTAACAAAGATTAATTCCATTGATTTCTACTTCCTATTGAACCAAGAAATGATGCCCGATCCAATGCTGAAACAACAACCCGAAGTACTATTTTTGTCCTCTGCAAATCCTTCCCAATTAGCATCTGTAAATCCTGTCAATATCAATCCACCACTACGCTCATATAACAACCCGTACTCCACTGTACCACTGAGGTATAAAAGCACATGCTTCACAACTATCCAATGTACTCTTCAAGGGTCCACCATGAACCGACTCAAAGATTTTACTGCAAAACTAATATCTAGTCGAGTATTGACCATATACATAACCAATCTAATTAACTGGCGATACACAGTGGGGTCTGCTGTCTTTGAAATGATGCATCAATCTTCCTCCAATTTGTGACTAGAGGCATGGACATGGGCCTATAATCTGACATCATGAACCTATGAAAGATCTCCACCGTATACTTCCCCTGTCCCAAAAGAAGTGTCCATCTTGCTGCCAGACCTCCAGACCAAGGAAGTAATGCATCAACCCAAGGTATTTCATCTCAAACTCAGCTGCAAGGTTGACCTTGCAATATGCTATCAACTTCTCATCCCCTGTCAAAAATAGGTCATCTACATATAACACTAGTATGCGAGGCACCTCCCCTGCAAAAAAATACAGGTTTGGATCAGCCTCACTCCACTGGAAACCCATCTCCCTCAAGTAGCTATCTATCCTCTAGTACCATGCCCAAGGTGCCTTCTTGAGCCCATACAAGGCTCTCCTCAGTATACACACATGCATCTCTGCTTCTTACCTCAAATCCCTCTAGTTGCTCAACATATACCTCTTCCTCAAAAACTCCTTTAAGGAAAGCAGTCTTCACGTCCATCTGGTGAATGCGCCAACCCTTTTCTATTGCCAACGATATGACTGCTCAGATCGAGGAATACCTGGACACAAGGGCGAAAGTCTCCTCATATTCAACTCTCTATCGTTGTTAAAACCCCTTCGCCACGAAGTGGTCTTTGTACTTTTCCATGCTTCCATCTGTTGCATGCTTGACCTTGTAGATTCACTTGGATCCAACCACCTTCTTTCCTTTTCGCCTAGGCACCACCTCCCATATATCATTATTCATAATGAAATCATATTCCTCCATCATGGCCTCATGCCACACTCCATTCTATGCATCTTGCTCATAAGTGGAAGGCTCTGCATCAATGAGTTGTGTCATTAACGCCATGTACGCAAGTCTCTCTCATGGTTTACTTCGTTTGAAATC
This sequence comes from Picea mariana, assembly GCA_032191745.1. Classification (NCBI taxonomy): domain Eukaryota; kingdom Viridiplantae; phylum Streptophyta; class Pinopsida; order Pinales; family Pinaceae; genus Picea; species Picea mariana. Next base: position 88,133 of record JASDQU010682689.1, on the reverse strand, counting down.
TCTCTCTGGAAGTCCTGGCAACTTGGAATCACTGAGTGTGGACTTATACCACTTAGGTCGTGGCCTAGTATTCTTCTCCTATAGAACTGCATCACGTTGTTTCGCCTCCTCATCATCTCGCTCCTGATGATCCTATCCAACTGTCTCCAAACACTTGTACCTATACTTGTACCAGTACCCTGTGTTTGACTATGTGATCTAATGCTCTAACCCTGTGCCTCCTCAGGTTTGACTCCTGAATCCTGTCCATGCTGGTCCTATGCCTGCAAGTCTTTAGACCTCCTCAATGCACGCTGCTCCTCGAACTATACATCCCTACACACTATGATCTTCCTGCGTGCTGGCACAAAGATCCTATAGGCTTTGGAAGCCTCACTATATATAACAAGCAACCCCTTATCTGTTGTGGGTTCCAACTTTTTCCTCTTCTTTGAAGGGACATGACAGTAGCATATACTGCCCCAGATGCGAAGATGACTCACATCTGGTTTGGTACTTGTAAATACCTCCTCAGTGTTAGAATATAATGGATGTGCTCGTTTAACCATAGACAATATCACTATTGTCACCCAACCATGGGCCAAAGCCACCCCTGAGCACCTTAGCCTTGACAGAGAATCATTCTAGAAGCAAACCCTAGGCTAGATAGCCAAACAAATGTGGTGCATATTTCTCCAAGGATAGCGCACCAAGCAAGAGTAACAAGAGCTGATCAGAGAGTCCAAACCATAACCAAGAGAGAGTCCAAGCCAAAACCAAAATCTTCTAGTTACAGCAGCTGCAACAACATCTCTCCTCCAGACTTGCATACAAACTGGCCAACTGCAGTGTGCACAAGTGTTGCTTCTGCAATCATGAGAATCCTGGCCAGAATGAAGATTGGCCTCCTGTATTTATAGTATTTCTAGCAGACTGCCTGGGTCGACTTCTCATTCTGGGTACTAATTCTTTAGTATATAATATTTCCCTTAGCCAACTTCTTCTCTTGGAGGCTAATAACCTAATACAATTCATTCTATTGAATCGACTTGTCTTCTAGGCTTATTAGCCAACTAGTTAGGGTTTCTTCTTGCTTCCCAGAATATTCTATTCTCGTCAGGTTTACATGTGGAGGTAAATAACTCTCGCAACTACCATAATATCAACACTCCCTCCTAGCTAGGGAGGTATTGAAGGTAATGGTTTTGAGCACAAACATACCATTCACCTAGTAGCATCAACATAGTCGTATAGACTATCTCATGATTAGATCATGAGCACCATCATCACTATCAATTTCATCAACTGCATCATCTCTCGAAACCATACTCCATCTGAGTAATCAGACATGATGTTGGATAAGTCACTC
>JASDQU010682689.1:45762-61295 GCA_032191745.1 Picea mariana | reverse complement strand
GATGATTACAACTTCCTGAGAAATTCTCTAGATCATAATCCTCTGGACTGAGTTGAGTTGATCTATGAGGACGCTTATGTGATAGGTGAGATCATACTCCGATGGACTTAGTTGAGTTGATCTATGAGATGAGTCGTACTCCTCTGGACTTATTTGAGTTGACTTGTATTTGGTCTCTTGTCGTACTCCTCTGGACTAAGTTGAGTTGACTTGAGATGACTCTCCAGTTCGTACTCCTATGGACTTAGTTGAGTTGATCTATGATATTGATGTCCCTAGTGGTTGTGCACTAGAGGACATGTCATGGGGAGTAGACCCATGACGTCACACTATGGGATAAACCCTAGTGTTTCTAGAGGGAGGAGCCTCTAGAGGTCCACATGGGATGAGCCATGTGTGACGTACCATTGAGGTAGAGCTCAAGTGGTTGATATGTCCAACCAGTTGGGAGGATATTCCACTGGCCAAAAACCCTTAGGCGTTGGGAATTTCCACCTGGGCTGGTGCCTGGAAACCCTTGGAGACCTGATTATCATATGGTTGGGAGAATGTTCACTGGGTTGGTTCCCAACAATCGTAATAGGTTGGGAGAACATTCATCTGGGCTGGTACCCAACAACTCCTCGAGACCATTGTTCCTCGAAGATTCGTCATGGATGAGACGTCCTTGACGATGCACTATGGACGTATAGGTCCTAGTGCTACCCTAGTGGGTTGTGACTCCTAGAAGGTCCACATGGGTGCACACATGTGTGACACATCCACATTGGAGTAGGAATGTGTGATATGTAAATACTAACAATAGCATGGTCTATGATACCATGTCGTGGTCAGAGGACCATGGCATATTCTGCGAGGCTATGAAGACCAGAAGAAAACATCATTGAGAATACCTCCCTAGATAAGAGGGAGTGTTGATGTTTTTGGTAGCTGCGGGAGGTATTCACCTCCAAGAGACCTCCTACGAATGATATATTGAAAAGAGAAAACCCCAAATCACTTGCATTGAGAGATAAGGGTATAAGTCGGCCCTATTGAGTAAAAACTAATTTATATTATGTTATAAATTAGCTTGTATGCAATTTGTACAAGTCGTCCCTATGTGAAAATACAGTTCCCCTCATTATATTGAACCTATATATATAAGTGCACCCTATCCTCATTTTTGGACACACACAACTCACCCTCCTAACACATCTGAGGCGACCGTAGGAATACTAATCTGAGGAAGCATAATTCAGCTTGATTTGAGGCATTTCTAAGACAACAGAATGGGCACATCTGTAACAACATCTATCTTTGTATTTGGGTGAAATTCTCTTGGATATCTTTTTGTAGCAGGTCTCCTGCTCTGCTCGTGGGTGGCACTTGAGGATGCCTATGGTTGGGTGGTAATGAAAGAGAATTACCTATGGTTAACCGAGCAAGCTCAATTTTTGTGTTATCTATGCTTGGTTATTCTTATTGAGGTCCTAATTATTTACAACAATTAGTCTAGCAATAAAAAATTCAACATATATGAGGTCATCCACAAAAATCATGTCATTTGTTGACTCTAAAACACAATGCTAAGCTACTTTACTAATGAGTCACATTGCTAGTGTCTAATTTTTGCAACCAAATAGGATGCAATAAGTTGGTCATGGTGATCATCGCCTTAGTTTTTAAAAGGATATTATGCTAGGTTGTTGTTAAAATACAACATTGTTTCTTCATAAATTTATGTTACAATCAAATGGTCATTAAAAGAATCAATCTATGAGATTAATCAAGGTCATTGAACCCAATGTGACCCTATCCAACCTTGAAGTTTTCTTCATCTTGAAACATAAGGGCACAACACTATTTGTTTCTATAAGTAGGTGGTGTTGGGGTAAGGATGGGGATGGAGTAGGGGAAAGTTAAAAAAGGTAATAGAAAGGGCATGCTATAAGGAGATATTAAAGACCAATGTTGTGATTGTAGGGTTGATATGTTGATCTTAGGGATGAAATAAAAAAGTAAATTGGAACATTGATGCGTCATACCTAGAAATAATTGAAGGACTTTGAAAAACAGTGCACATGAGATGGATGTAACCAAGGGCCATTAGGGTAATAGTAGTGTTGCACTAAGTGATTTGTGATGATATGCTTGAAGCATGTAGGTTTTTAAAACAATGAAATCACATCGATTGGCCATAATTAGGAACCATGAGCATATATGCATGGCTTCAACATTGAGTTTCATGCACTAGGGTGCTAAAACAAGCATACCTATAATGAAGAGGGTGCACAAATGAAAAACTATAGAAGACATGGGTGTGGTGACAAGGATTTTCTAGGATGCAGGTGTTGCGATGTTTAAGCAAATAGGCATGTGATAAAATGAATTTGTGAGTTGGAATATACTAGAGCCATGTATCATAATGATATGGCTTCATTAACTACATGTATTTGGTTTTTGAATCAAATAATCTTGCGATATAATGCCAGGGTGTGCATGGTAGTGATTGCTAGAGCATGGGCACCAACATAAGACTTTTATGCATTGCATGTAGTAAGGTGTTGAAGCGATTAGACTTGTGATATGTCAAACTTACATGTCAACCACTATTAGAGCCATGGAGCACAAAAGGAGGCATGAATGCATAGTGTTTTTAAGCGCTAAGGATTTTATGCAGGCACATTACATGCTAGACTAGCCACACATTGTACAAGCTACAGTGGTAATGAAGGGAACTATGATTAGGGATCATTTATGACAAACAACTTTGTGAGGTTGGATGCCTTACAATCCTATTCAATACTTAATGTTAAGCCCTAAAGAAAGCCCCATGTAAAGCCCTAGATAGTGAGATATATTTCTATTGTTATATTAGTATTGTTAGCCAGACCCTTTAATTGTAATTGTACATTCCTATATATTTACTAAGGAGACCTATTTTTAGAATTATCTCATCTCATTCTCAATGTACATTTCTTCTATTGTAAAAGGAAGTTGCCCTCTCAAAGAGGCCTATTTTTCATTCTTATATCTATTTCTCAAGGCATGGATCTTATTCTCTTTACATTTTTAGGCTATTTTGGTTTTTTTTCCTTACATTTGGATTCAGAGTCTACAATCCTAAGGTTTTACTCCAATCAAGACATCTTGGAATTTTCTCTATAACTTTTTTTCTAGGAAGTTTCAAACAACAAATTTTTGTGAAGACTAAGGATAAATATTAGGGTATAGGTGTTCAAAATTTCATGTTCTGGTTTGTTGTAATTTTGGATATATAACTTATGGAATATAGGGTTTTTGACTAATCATGAAATTAGTTTTAAACGAGTCATCTTGGAATTTTCATTGTAATTTTTTTATTTTTTATTCTGGGAAGTTTTAGACAACAAGATTTTAAGAAGAATGGTGAGCAATATCATGGTATGGGTGGTAAAATTTTTAGGTTCTGGTTCATTATAATTTCAAAGATATAGTCTATGGAAGAAAGGGTTTGTGACTAATCTTGAAAATAGTATTAAAATAGTCATCTTGGAATTTTCTCTATAATTTTTTTCTTCGGTGAAGTTTTAGACTCTAAAATTTTCATAATCTTGAGGAAGCATATCTAGTTATGTGTAAAACAATTTTTAGATTTTGAATCATTATAATTTATGGGATATATCTTTTGGAAGTTAGGGTTTTTGACTAGTCCTAAAATTAGTCTCAAACGATTCATTTGAGAAGTTTTATTATAACTTTTTTTGGTGAAGTCTCAGACTGCGAAATTTTCAAGAGTTTAAGAAGACATATCATAGTACTACAAGCCAAAATTTTAGACTCAAAAGAGTTCAAATTTCAAATATACATCAAGACCAAGATTGGCCATCCATATAGTCTCCAAATTAAGGTTTGAAAGATACATACCTTACAATTGGAATATTTTTTATTGGAAGACATATTTTTGGCGATTCAAAATTTGTGATAAAGAGGAAAAAGGGGAGTATTATTGTTTTTCACATGGCTCCAAAGGGTGCTCCCAAAAATACTTCACCAAATAAACCTCCAAAGAGCTCAACCATGATTGAAGAAGAAAGAGAATAGATTTTCCACCAGATGGAACACATTGAAAAGAAGATGGGTGAAAATAGGGAACATATGGAAAATTTGATGGATCAAAATGAAGATAAAATGGAAAAGTTAATGTATCAAAGGATCGATTTCGTGAATCAAAGGATATATTCCATGAATCAAAACATGGATAAAATGATGCAACAATTAGAAAATTCCATCTTATGTACCATGGATGAGAGATTACCTAAAGGAGATATCAAGACACAAGGAAATAATAAAAATGTGGAGGAAATAAAGATTGATTCTTAGAATCATAATTATTCATCAATTCAAGATCCACATCATCGGGAGTTCAATGTGGCACCAAGGAACTACTTAATTCCCAAGATTGATATGACAAAATTTGATGGTAAAGATCCTATAACATGGATATTCCAGATGGAGAAATTCTTTGATCTACACCAAGTGCCAACTTTACAAAAGGTAACTCTTGCAACTTTGTATTTAGAACATGATCAATTTGTTTGGTAGCAATGGCTTTGTGAATGAAAAAGAACTCTATTATCTTTTGGTCCATTTTTACGGATGAATTGATAACTCATTATGGGGATATTTAGAGCAGCACACTCTTTAGTCAATTGATAATTTTTCCGCAAACAGGTCCAAGTATAGAGCACATTCAATAATTCCATAGGCTCAGTCTCAAGGTAAAGACAATTTTATAGGATAATTTGTTAGATCTCTTTATGGGCACTTTAAAGGAGAACATTCAACACGAGGTGCATCTATTCAAAACTAAATCCATAGAGCATTCTTTCAGTATGGCAAGGAAAGTGGAAAGCAAAAATATGGATACTAGAAGGGTGGCCACTAACAACTATAGAGACCACCATGTTCCCTCTCCTAATCTCACTCAACCAACAAGGTTGACACCTCAACATTGTATGAAACAAGAGAAAAGGGACCACGTTTCAATTGTGACAACAAGTACAGTAAGGGGCATCCATGCAGTGAGAATAAATTATTGTACATCGATATTGAAGAGGGAGAAGATCAAGAATTGGAATCACAAGAAGATCTACAACTATAAGAGACTGCTACAACCATATCTTGTCATACATTGGCTGACATCAACACTCTACAAACCCTCAAGATAAAAGGATATATAAAAAATAAAAGGTAATAGTGTTGATTGATTCAAGTAGTACTCATAACTTCATCAATTACAAATTAGCAAAACTTCTCAATTTCTTTGTATTTCCAACACCATAGTTTCAAGTAATGATTGCAGATGTAGGTACCATAAATTGTTCATGGAAGTGCCATAGTATTAAGGTCATTATGGGGGAGTATTTATTAGATAGTCCAATGATTTCAATCCAAATGGGTGGTGTTGATGTTGTTTTAGGGGTTCAATGGTTACAATCATTGGGAACAATAGCCTTTAATTTTCAAGATCTTTTTATGAGATTTTACTTAGAAGGAAAGGAAAATGATCTCAAAGGTATCCAAGGGAAACCATCTAAAGTGATAATTTCTAACAACATGATAAAATTACTCAAGAAGGGACACCATGGTATACATGCACAATTGTGCTCACTAGATGTTCAAACATATATATCCTTTTCTCTAGTGGATCTCCAAAAAATTATCAATAATAATTCGAAGGTATTTAAAGAGATTCCTAAGGGTCTTCCACTTACTTGAGATCATGACCATGCTATTCATTTGCAACCAGGAAGTGTACCACTTGACATTAGGCCTTACATGTACCCATATGCACCAAAGAGTGAGATTAAGAATATGATTCAAGAAATGTTAGAGGCCAACATCATTCAACCTATCCAAAGTGATTTCTCTTCACCAAGGGTGATGGTTAAAAAAATGATGGTTCATGGCGTATGTGTCGATATTATAGACAACTCAAAAAAATGACCATCAAAGATATGTTTCCTATTCCTATCATTGATGAGTTATTAGATAAACTGCAGGGAGAAATTTTCTTTACCAAGTTGGATCTTTGTTTGAGATATCTTCAAATCAGAATGAGACAAGAAGACATTCCCAAAACAACCTTTATAACACATGAAGGTCATTATGAGTTTTTGGTTATGCCATTTGGCCTTACTAATGCACCTTCAACATTTCAAATCTTGATGAATTCTATTTTTAAACCCTTCCTTATAAAATTTGTGTTGGTATTTTTTAATGATATACTAATCTATAGAAAATCTTGGGAAGATCATGTACAACATGTTGAAAAGGTATTAAACTATTAGAAGAGAAACAACTATATGCAAATCCTTACAAGTGTTCCTTTGGGATTCAAGAAGTAGAATATTTGGATCATATTGTATCTCATTAAGGTGTCAAAGAGGACCCTATCAAAATCAAAACTATGATGGAATGGCCAATTCCCAAAACCTTGAAAAACCTTAGAGGATTCTTAGGATTGACATACTATTACCGCAAGTTTGTCAAGAATTATGGTCAAATATTAGCACCTCTAATAACATTATTAAATAAGGAGGCATTTTATTGGACTCAAGAAGAAACCAAAGTTTTTGAAAAACTTAAGGAGACTATGTGTACGAATCTTGTCCTGGCCATGCCATACTTCAGATTTTTTTTTATTGTGGAGTGTGATGCCTCAGACCATGGGATTGGTGCAGTTTTAATGCAAGAAGGAAGGCCCCTTGCCTAAGAAACCAAATTAAAGGAAAGGACTTACTCAAACCCATTTACGAAAAGTAATTTTTGGCCATATTGCATGCAATAAAGAAATGAAGCACATACCTAATAGGAAGACAATTTAAAGTAAAAACAGATCATGATAGTTTGAAGTACTTTGTAACACCACTTTTTGGTTAGCAAGGCTTTTATCTCTTTTTGTTACCAATTTGTACACACCTTTTACATAACTCATACAGGCATTATATAATCCACATGCATTTAAGAAAATAAATACATTTAAGCTCAGAGTAAACATATTATTTAATGTTATAATTAACAATCAATAGCATTTAATAATAATTAATACACACAGCGGAATTCATGATAACATAAGCAGCATAGTCATGCAAAACATGATTAAAGCATAATCAGATACTTATCTTTTAACAGTGGTAGATTCCACCAACCAAGTGCAGGCCTTCCACGAACCTCCCAGCCTTAGACCGCACTACTCATCAAGCTCAGTAGTGGGTCACCCCCGAGATGGGACTAAGCTCCACCCCGAGACAAGGAATCCTAGTCTAGGCTGAGGTTACAAGGAAAACAACACACAACCACAAGGATGGGATTCTCTTCCAGGAACCTCTCACGCTCACTGCCCACAGACCCTCATTCCCCACATGCCTGTTCCACCCTAGGAGTATACACCTTCTCTGTCACCTGGACAATACTTTGGCTGCTAAACTCCCTTGCCTTGGGTTACAGCAACAGACCGGACCGAAAGTCTCCGGGCTCTGTGGAAGCTACAAGGTTCCTTCCAGGAGTCCTCTCCTTCCTCTGCGCACTCTCTCCTCTAGAGAGAGACGCTCACAGGCCAAAACCACATGTTCATCCAACCTCAACACCACTCTCGCCTAGAGAGAGAGAGTTTCACAACTGGTCACAAGCCATACATAGTCCAGCACTGCGTGGCCACAAAAACCCATGGGAAACAAACACAAGCTACCTCAAACTGGTTCAGCGATGGCAAATCGATCTCATGGTCATGGCTTCAGAACAGAGATCTTACGCACAGGCTCGATCTCGGGTAGTGGATGCACACGGATTCTCCAGACACAACACAGGCTTTTATGGTTCAAAACAGAGGTGAAACCGGCTCTTTCAGAATTGATCACAGGCTTCTGGTTCAGTATGGAGGTATACACGGTTTTTCTCAGAGCCAGACACAGAATTTTCTGATCATAGGGATGCACGAAGGTTCTCTGCAGAACTCGGGTCAGTCGTACTGCTCAGACCTGGTACACGCTCAGGCAGTCCGATCGAATGGGATAAGGAACCCCCTCACGGTCCACCCTGGCCGTTTTATTCGCATGCACCAGGGTCGACACTTGTCGCCCTGGAGACTGCATGCGTTCCACCAACACACATCACCTTCCCTTGGTCAGGAACTTAGGATAAAAATATAAATGGCACATGTTCTTTTGGAATAATAATAAAATATTATCCTCAGGCTAAACACTTAGCCCATTTTCCCATCTTCCAGCCTCTAATTCCTTGCCCTCTCTATGGATGCTTAGTCCCCCTTCACTCATTTATCGTGGTTGGTCTGCACCTGGCAGTGTTTACAAATTTTTATTAATTGTTCTGCATGATTACATATACAACAGTAGGCTCCTGGCCTAACAAACACATAAGCCAACAGTTTATAAAAACTTGGCTCACTAGCCTATAAAACATAATTACAATTCCTTTCAGAACATGATTTACGACAAGGCTTAGCCTTGGGGACACTACATACTTCTTGGAACACTAAATATTAAGAAGAGAAACAAAAATGGGTTACAAAGATGCGATGTTATGACTTTGAATATATCTACGAAAAAGGGGAACATAATATGGTAACAAATGCACTTTCAAGAAAAGAAGAAGAATAAAAGGGTTTACTATGTGCTATTTCCATTCCACAATCTAATTGGGTGGAAGAAGAAAGGATAGAATGGAAGCAAGATAATTCAACAACTACAAAAGGACCCAAGTGCATTAGAAAAATTTGTGTGGAAGAATGTTTTGTTGTGGTATCAATATTTCCTATATCTATTCAAGAATTCCCAACTCAAACAGAAGGTCCTTTTGGAATTGCACACTTCTCCTCTAGAAGGAAATTCAGGGTTCTTGAAAAATCACCATAGGATCAAGGAGGACCTTTTCTAGGAAGGTCTTCAAACTAATGTTCAAAATTGTGTGGTTGAATGTGTGGTCTACCAATAGAACAAGGGAGAGATAACCAAGACCCTAGGTCTCCTACAACCATTAGCTATACCAAGTCAACAATGGAAAAAGGTTTCAATGGATTTTATTATAGGTTTACCCAAATGTAAAGGAAATAATGTCATCATGCTATTAGTGGACCGACTAAAAAAGTATGTTCATTTTTTTTTCTCTTTCTCATCCTTTTTTAAGTAATTACAATAGCCACAACATTCATGGAAACAGTTCAAAAGCTACATGGAAACCCCAAGATTATTGTAAGTGATAGAGATCCAATTTTCACTGGAAAGTTTTGGACTGAATTATTTTATTTTTTGGGTACTCAATTGGCTCACAACTCATCTTACCATCCTCCCGATGGGAAAACTGACATTGTGAATAAATGTCTAGGAGAATATCTTCGTTTCTTTGAATATGATAATCATACACAATGGATCAAGTGCTTTCCCTTTGTAGAATGGTGGTACAACACATCCTTCCATAATTCATTAAAAAACCCCCCATTTATGGCACTTTATGGATATCATCCTCCATTCATCAAATCACCGTTGAAAGGGAATGCAAAGGTTCAAGCAATGGTGGACCACATAGGGCACCAACAATAGGTTTTGAAACTATTGAAGGACAACTTGGTTATAACACAAAATAGGATGAAACAACAAGCATATCAACATCACAGTGAAAGGGAATTTCGAGTGGGGGATTGGGTATTTTTAAGGATACAACCATACACATAGATGTCCCTCAAGCAACAAAAGGACAATTAATTATCACCCAAGTATTATGGTTCCCACAAGGTGTTGTAGACGATTGTAAGTATGGATTACAAATTGTAGTTTCCTCCATCTTCATGTGTACATCCATTCTTCCATGTTTCTTTCTTAAATAAGGTAATCAATGACAAGATCCTAGTTCAAACTATTTTTCCAGAGATTAATGAATAAGGGAAAATCATACTAGAACAAAAAATAATCCTTGAAACAAGGATTAAGCAACTATGAAATCGATAAATTACTGAGTACCTCGTCAAGTGGAAGAACCTACCCATGGAAGAAGCGACATGGGAAGATGAGTTATTCATGCAAAAACACCTGCAATTAGACAAGTGTCGAAGACAACACTTTTTTGAAGGGGAGGGGCATGTTAAGCCTTAGAAAAATCCCCATGCAATGTCCTAGATAGTGAGTTATATTTCAATCGTTATATTAGTGTTGTTGGATAGAATCTTTAACTACAATTGTACCCTTTGTCTCCCACACACACACACACACACACACTAAGGATACCTAGTTTTAGAGTAATCTCATCTCATTCTTGTAAATTTTTTCTATTGTAAAAGGAGGTCGCCCCCTTGAAGAGGATTATCTTTCATTCTTATATCTATTTCTCAAGGTGTGGAGCTTCTTCTCTTTAAATTTTCGAGCTACTTTGGTATTTTTTTACCAACACTTAATGGAAGGATGAAAGGTTGGGCACATTTGCATAACCCATAGATATTTTATTACCACCTGAAAATGTATAGATATTATTTTGATACTAAATGACACACATTTGAATATGGCTTGGTTTCTGGTGGTCTTATGGTTCATGTCACATATGTCAAATTAGAGAACTTCTACATATTTCAATGTAGTTATACACATTTGGAGGCTTATTTCACATTAGAATGGTTAACATGGACCCTTTGAAACACTTCACAAGAAAACTTGCACTCATCTAAAGGAGCACCCTGCTTTCAAGAAGGTTATCAGGTGTCATGAAGCATGTTTTGTGGAAGAGAAGGATAAAAAAAAAATCTATGAAGAGGAGTGCCCTACTTATGGATATGCTAAGTGGAAATATGGACCATTTCAAAAGTTAACTAAAGAAAAGAAGACCCTATCTTGAGGTGGGCTCTAGATAAAACACTGGAATATGACCCCAAACATCATATTTAGCACTTTAAACAAGGCACCTAAACCTAACCTAGAGGATATTTGCACATTAAAGGATTATATTGACAGAGTTTATTTCATACAAAAATAACACATGGATGTGGACCTTATCAAACCTTAAGTCATAGAAATAGGACCTCTTGAAGAAAAACACCCTCCTTGGGAAGAGTGCAAGGACATGTTATGTATTATTTTATGGAGGGTGTGATATTTCCTTATGGAGGAAAAGGTGGAGAAGGATATTTTAGGTATTTATTAATAATATTTTAATGGAAAGTAGTTGGAATATAACTCTATAAAACATATTTCATTTCCTTTGCAAAAGGTGTGAGTTCAAGGAGAGAAATTTCTCCAAGAGGTTGTGCTAATATTTTTTTGCAAGTTTTGGGTGAAGGGCATGTGACAAGCTAATGTTTCCATCTTATATCTTCTTTTTTATATGGATCACATTGGTATGTTTGGTCGCCATTAGTTTGTTTTAGTTTTCCCCCCTTTTCAAGGTTGATCATTTAGTTTGGAGGACTGTTCTTGTTCAAGGGAAGAGGTTAAGGTTTAAATCTATGATTTTGTTTGGCCTTTGATGTAATCTGAAAATTATAGGAAGAATTTGTTGTTGTCTATTATATTTATGAATGCCGATTTAAGAGGTTAAGGTTCATATCTATGATTCTTTTTGGCCTTTGACGTAATCTCAAAATTATAGGAAGAATTGGTTGTTGTCCATTCTTTTTATAAATGTTGATTTCTTGTTCCTCTTTTATTGGATGATTACATGGTGTTTTTTCTAAAAACTACATGGCACACACACACACACACATTATAGTTGGCTCATCGTCAAACCCTCTTGCTAATTTTCTACCCTAACTCCATTTCCCAAGGATAAATACTTGTCTTCATGAATTCCATTGCTTTAAATATAAAAATATCTAAATATAATCATTACATTGATATGATTTTTCAAATTTGTAGTAAAGGGATAGATTATTGGTCTTATTTTAGGGCTTCCCCACTTGAGATAGTGAAGAGTTGGCCTAAAGTGAGAGGCAAGGTTGTTGAGGTGACAATGAGCAACTTCAATTAGTGCCTCTAAGGTTTCACTTTATTCAAGGACTTGAATATCTTTGACTGCATGTTTGGGAGGTAAGAAACTAGTGTCATTGCTAGGGACAAAGCCCATTTCCCATATATTATAAAATTATTCTTCAAGACATTAATGAGATGAATTAAAGGAAGAATACATTTCTCATATAATGAATCCTTTGGAAGGAATTTCACAAGGGAGATACTCTACATGAATTTCCTTGTAGATGTTATAAAGTAATGGATGTGCTCATTTAACCATAGACAATATAACAATATTGTCACCCAACCATAGGTCGAAGCCACCCCCGAGCACCTTAACCTTGACAGAGAATGGTTTCGGAAGAAAACCAATAGCCAACCAATGCTAATGCACCAAGCAAAGATAACCAATACTGATTAGAAAGTCCAACCATAACCAATATAAAGTCTGAGCCTAAACCAAGAAAACAGATTGCGGCAACTACTCCCCATACTTGCACACTTGCCCAGTTTTTGCAGTGCGTACTTCTTCCCAGCTTAAATTCTGAGCTCTGTGTTCAAAATGAGGTCTGACTACTTGTATTTATATTGTTTCTTGAGTTGTTTGGGCCGAATTCTCATTCTTGAGGCTAAATACTTAATATTAATTATTTCCTTGAGATGACTTGTCTTCTAGGGTTAAGTTTAATGATTTAGGGTTTCTTATTCTTCATAAAATATTCTATTCTCGTCAGGGTTACACGTGGAGGTAAATACCTCCCGCAGCTACCATAATATCAACACTCTCTCCTAGCTAGGGAGTTATTGAAGGCAATGGTATTGAGCACAAACATACCATTCAACCAGTAGCATCATCATAGTCGTACAGACTATCTCATGATTAGATCACGAGCACCATCATCACTATCAATGTCATCTGACAACATCATCTCTCGAAACCATAATCCATTTGAGTAATTAGACATGATGTTGAATAAGTCATTCACTTCAAAGAGTGATACAAGAACCATTCTTCTAATCCGGGCATATGTCCTAGAAGAATAAATTTTCCAACAGATGTTGGAAAGCACACCATGGGCTACAAGAAATACTCTTCTAATCCAAACATACGTCCTAGAAGAATAAATGTCCTGGACCATTTCCCATCTGGAGAATGTCTGTCCATCAATGCACTGACCCTCCATCTAGTTGATAATCATTTTCAGCACTACTGATAGTCTTCATGGAAATCAGAACAATGTCATTCAATAGAACACAACTGTGTCTATCCATAGTAGTACACAACTACAATCCATTGGTACACTACCAGACCAAGTAGCACACATCTACTTAATCAGTGAAACATAGTCACAACCAGTGGAACACATCCACCACAGTATCATACATCTACTGTTCAGAGACAAACAGTCTCCATAGCAATCATATCATCTGATATCAACCTGCACATAAAAACAATGTCATGATATAAACTGAGTCATCTAGGCCATTCTTCCACTCACATCTGTGAGATCTGGAAGATAATCTTCCCTCAGAAGGTAAAACATCAACCATGAGCTACTGGACTATTCTTCTCAAGCATAGAAGAATAACTGACCTGATTTCTGAGCCTGGAACATTCATCTATCTGGGCCATTCTTCCAGCACTAAACAAAGTGAAACCTGGAGAGAATGAGTCTGCCCAAGGGAATGCTTGTCCCTGTTTGCTGAACCTGGACCATTCACCTAATTGGGCCATTCTTTCGGCACTAAACAAAGTACAACCTAGAGATAATGAGTCTGCCCTAGGGAATGATTGCCTGGACCATTTCCTAAGGTAATGACTGTCTTGCACCAACCTCCAAAACAGACCATTCTTCGAAACTGCTCACAATTGTGAACTTTGAAAGAATGATTGCCCGACGAGGTGGTCCATTCTTCGAGACCACTACTGAGAGTGACTGTCAAGAAGAAAGACTGTCCTAGAACATTCCCCCACACTAGCTACAAGGGGAATCACTATATATGGTACATCAAAAATCTATCGAACCATTTTCATTACGAAAATGGCCATCCAATTTGGATCATTTTTCGAATTGGAAAATGCCTGTCCGTTAGAAATATCAAACCACTTTCCGAACTGGAAAGGAACTACTCAACTTGGACCATGTTTTGAACTAAAAAATGACTATCCATAAATCAATAACACATCGGTGCTCCCTCCCAACCTAGGAATCATCTCTTCCCTTTTCAATAAGGAAGTCATCTCCACGAGCTCCAACTTGTTTCTTGAGTACGCAAACTTTTTCATCTTGGACAGAGGCTTTACCAAAATATCTTCTTATCTGCTCATCTGTGAAGATATATTGGAGAACCACTTCTCTTTTCTAGACCTCATCATTGAGAATGTAATGCTTGATCTGAATGTACTTCGGTCTTTCTGGAACAATGGTTTTCTCTGAAGGCTTCATATAGCTCTGATCATTATAATATATCATGGTTGAATTCAACATTTTTGTTTTCTGCTAGCTCATGACATCGTGGAAAGGCTCAAACTGGAACATATCCAAGTGTCACTTCTTCTGTCATCATGAGAGTTTGTCATGGATTAGCAATCCATCATCATGGACTTCTGAGTAATCATTCTGATACAATATCTCTGTTATAGAAATTTTTCATCACGCTTTTGTTGTTCATTGGAGGCTCTGCACGAAGTTGTCTTCTTCCATCTGCATACAAAAGTCTCTTTCTGGTATACCTCAAAACCTTGAGGTTGCTCTACATACACTTCTTTGTTCAATTATTGTATTGATGAGAATAGTACTTACATTCATATGATGTAAACTCCAACCCATAGATACTACAGACGATATAATGGCTCAGGTAGAGGTATGTCTGGCTACTGGAACAAGCTATCATCATAGTCTTCTCCCTCCATTTGGGAGAACCTCTAGTTCTTAATCTCGCGATGCTTCCATTCATAAGATCATGGATGTGGATGGACAACCATGGATACTTGAAGGCTTGTTTTCGAAGAAGACTTCTTATAAAGTCAAACTGAACACGTGTTGTTTTTCATGGCTGCTACCATCAATGGGAACATGGATAGATACTTCATAATCCTTGATGGATCACATTATTTAGGATTAGCTCCCTCCTAATCCTTTCTTCATGCATGAATGTATGCTCTTATTTTGGAATTATATAATCGACTCCCTCCATCTAAGGGAGCCCATTATTTTGTCTGCATCCTTATTGCCTTCTGCAAAGTGTCACAAGTATTTTCCTTTTGATTGTTGAATTCTTTCGGTTTTTACTTCTTCCAGGTTTCTTCAAGTTTGATTATGATTTCGGCTTATCTTGCAGTTGTAATAGCTTCCACAGGAATTGTTACCAAGGATTGTCAATGTACTTCATCTTTGCATGTGTATTGCTTGACTTGTAGTCATCATGATAGCAATCCTTATCTTGTTATTCTTTCATAGGTATTGTTTCTCTTTGAACATCTTATCTTCTAAGAAATAGATATGCAAGATATGTACAAAAACTATGTAAACATGGTATGTATAAGAACTATGAAGAATA
>JASDQU010682689.1:8926-20593 GCA_032191745.1 Picea mariana | reverse complement strand
TTATGGTTTTTAGACAAGCTTAGGAGTCGGTGCTTTTTTGATTGCCATTTGTGCGTCTTCGCCCTGGTTCCTTGCGATCTGCGCTTTAAGCCAGAATTTTATTTTGTTTTCTCGGTTTTGTGCTTGTTGGCATTTTCCCTTTGTTGCTTCGTTTTGCAATTAAATTAAAAAAAAATTTCTCTGTTTCATTTTCTTCTTTGTTTGAGGATTGTGTTGTTGCATCACTAGCTAGGAAGAAGTCTTTTTTCATAAGTTTTTTGCACTGCATTTAGAGTATAAGTAGCTCGCAGATTTGAGTGAAATTCCTTTATGTTTGTTGCATGAAATCTTAGGAAAGTTGAAAAGAAAATAAGTCTTTCTTGTTGAAAAGTTGTTGGTTTTTGCATTTTTGTAAAAGTTTTTGTTTCCACGCATTTCTTGTTCATTTTGCTTTGAGTCTTTACACACCATCAGTTTCACCTTCATACCTTGTGACGTAAAAAAAACCATTAAAAGGTGCTAATTAAAATCTATTAGACTTTTTGTTTGTAGGGTTCATACACTAGCTTAGGACTAGGGCCTTGGAATAGGTTGGAGAGTAAACTCTCCAAGGCCACTCAAACCAAACATTGGAGTCTATCATAGGGAGTGTAGAAGTCTAGTTACGGAAAGTTATCTGGGACCCCCCTCTAACACAGGGGCTAAACACGAGGTCGTGTAAGGAAAGGTAGCGGAGATAACCCCTCCAAAGCTAGACCGAACGTAGTGGAGAACACATATCGAGGATTTGTTGAGGGATTCCGTCGTTTGCATTTGCCACGGGGCTTCGTGGGTCTCAAATCCGTTCGAGGTCCTCAGTTGTCTCCCGAACCTTTTGCTCTCGATACCCTTGACAGGTTTCGGGCTTGATACCCTGCTCATTGTGGTCTACTCGACTATCGACTGTACNCTAGTTGCCAATCTTTCTAGGGACATACACGGGTGATTGTGGGGGTATACCGCGGTACCTAGGACAGACATTGGGCCACGCTTTGCAGAGTATACCTAGAGGGTGCTTCCGTTTTCGAGTTTCACTTGCACCGGTAAGTTGCTCTAGTGTTGGTTGTTGTAACTATTCTTTAAAATAGTTAGTGCTTGCTTGATTTATCTCATAGGGGCTTCTTTTTAGTGCGTGTTACTGTTTGATCATGTAGAATACCTTAGCGTGTCGTGGATCTTCTCACACAGTGGAGGATTCCAAGGTCCGTCGATCATGAAGGCTTCTGGGCTTGCCGCCGGTTATACTGGAGCCACCCCCGCCACCATTGAGGCGGAAGCTAGACCAACAAGGGTCTTTCGAAGCAACTGGGTTTCAGACTATTGAGCCTGAACAACCCCCAGAGGAATCAACCACCAATCTTGGATCAGTTGAAACCTCAAACACTGATACTTGGTCGGACATTATTGTGCCAATTCAATTTTACGAATGCCTATCAGTTCCTCACCCAGTTATGGAACCAAACGCTGTTACTTCAACTGGGAATTCTTCCATTCCCATCATCGTTGTCACCACAGGAGGAGCATCTCCTAACTTTCCGTCGTCAGTCCGAGCCACCATGATCTCGACCGCAACTACGTTGCACAGTGGATCGACCCCATCTATCACGACAGCCACACCTATCTTCACACCTAGTGCGACATGCTCTCCGTTCTCATACAGTATGCCTAGTTCGGGCACAAGTCTTGCACTCACTCACTCCACTTTACAGACTTTGGGTCTGGGGGCAGGGAGCTCTAACGCTACTCTGCAAGGTCAACTTGGGGGCATTCCTATCCCTTTCAATGCTTTTCCTCACGCTGGAGGTCATATCTCTCCTTCGTCCCCTTCGCTTGGTGGTCTTCCTTAGCAATCCGCCAGGCAGCTTGCACACACGAGTTCATTTGGAGCCGAGAGTCAAGGAATGGGCATGTTTGTAATCTCAAACAAGTGTTTGAAAGATGTAGAAAATATGAGATTTCTCTCAATCCCAAGAAATTAGCTTTTGGGGTGAATGAAGGAACAGTATAGGGTCACATTGTATCCAAAGATGGTGTTAAATTGATCTAACATGAATATAAGGTATTGATCAAGTTCAATTACCATCTAATATGAATCCAATACAATCATTCTTTGGTTGGATCAATTTTATTAGGAGGTTCATAGAAAATTTTGTTGAGTTTACCAAACCTATTTCAACAATGCTAAAGAAAGAGAAGAATTCATATGGACGGAAGAAAGAAAGAAATCCTTTCAAGAAATTTGTCATCATAGATTTCTCTCATATTTGTCATCAGACGGTACATGATGAGTCACTGTACGTCTTGACGCGATCCATTAAGAAGAAACTCGTGCGAGTTTTCAAAAACTCCATAACCTTCATGCATTTGGACATTCTTTGGAACTGGTTTGGGCTCGAGCCATAATTCTCATACCTATGCAAGCTGTGCCTGTGATCGCGAAAACCAGAGACAAAACTAACAGGCGATGAAGAATCTCTTATCAAAGACTGCTACAAAGATCTTGCGTGGGGTTTTCTCTTCCTCTGCATGGATATTTCTCACGGTAGCAACGATAGCGACCTCAACAATTTCTCTTCACCACTCAGCTTTTCTTTTCCTTTGATTTATGCAATCATATTGCATATGATTTCATAAATCTAAGAAAAAGTAAATCTACTTTAAAATTTAAAACATAGGTTGTAATAAAAATATTGTAGTCTAAACGTTCTATGAAATGATTATTTTTCTGCGATAGTTTTAAGGGATATTTGCTTGAAATCCAACCAGAAATTGTTAGATCCACATATTTGAGTGATTATTTTTGTATAATCTGAGTGCCCTAGGGGTTTTTCAGCATGTTGAATCCATTTTTTCATTCATAAATGAATTTAAACAACAAAAAATAGTGATTTCGTGCAAATTTGTATCGTCATATTCAGACGAGAAAAACATTTCATAGAATAGTTAGACAACGTCAATAAAAACTACAAGAAATGAGCTAATCCGCATAAATGAAATAGAGTTTAATTGAAGAAAAAAAAGTAAAAAAGTACAACATTAAAGGAACAAAACATACACAAATAACAATTTAAACTAACTCAAAAGTAGCACCTTACCTCCCTCATAGTGGGCACTATTGTGTGGAGCAAAGTGTTGACGTAAAACTATTGTAAGAAAGCAAAGTGTTGAAGTAAAACTATTGTACTAAAGACTTGAATTTACAACTCAATCATTCACATAGACATCTCATACACAATAATAAGGAAACTCAAAAATGAATTAGCTTTATTAAAATAACAAGGAATATTCTTCATAATTTTGTTCAATCTTGTTGAAAAGTAAACGCTACCTCTGATAGGAAAAATACTTTAATTGTTTAATAGGATTTATGGACACATGTTTGAGTATCAAAAATGAAATAGCTTTATTAAAATAGCAAGGAATATTCTTCATAATTTTGTTCAATCTTGTTGAAAAGTAAATGCTACCTCTGTTCGACAACACAGGTATTCCAACAGAGGACGAACGCCCTCAGTAACCGTTAGTAACATTTCTTGTCCGGGGCACAAGAGTATTCAAATCTGCAAGTCGCAAGAGAAACGCCCGAGCGCAGCACGGAAAAATATCGTTTCAAGCTTCCAAGCCAGTAAGCGAGCGAAATTATATTGACAACGGTCCGGATCCTTTCATAAGAGCAGATCGACGGTCAGCGGGAAATCACGGATAGTAGAGTTGCACCGAGATTACCGCAAATAGATCATGCCCATATTGTATGCAAGGAAGAATAACAGCCGTCCATCCGAGGGACGTGTGGCGCGAGATCCAATCACGTCGACTTTTCGGCAGTCGCGAGTTCAAGGGGTGAAGGTTTTATGTCGTTGTACATTTTGAAACCCCGAACCCCGAAGCGCCGATGGCGCCCAAAGTCGGGCCCGCAGTATCAAGGGGCAGTCTCAGCCGTCCATCTGAAGCAGACACCTGGCGCGCGATTAGGCTCCTTGCCTTTTCTCCCATCGCGGTTTCGAAGGACAAGTAGTAGCTCCCTCATATCCCTGTTGCGTGAAGTAACGAGAGCGTCCAAGACCTAGGGCCCACAACAACGTCAGGAGAGTTTAGGACCATCAGATTTGGAGGACGCGTGGCGCTAGATTAAGCCGTCTCGGCGTTTCGCTCATCGCGATTTCAAGAAGCCTGGATTAGCCCCTTCATATCCGCAAACGCCGAAAACGCCTTTGGGAGTAAGCACAAGGTCATAGCCCGTGGTAAATTGGGAGACAAAGAGAGTTGTACAGGAGGGGCCAAAAGCACCAAGTTCAGTTACAGAAGAGATCATCGCGACCTCCAGGCGCCATCGGATCCGATCTCACTCCTGTGTCTCGCTTGGAGTAAATGAAGGCATGAACGGGTGGGTGAAACCCCCTTTCATTCATTAAGTGTGAGATATGGAAGGTCTGGCAAGCAGTTTGCTCGAAGGGGGCCTGTGTACCGATTTTTCCAAAGAAGCCATGCTGAAGTCTTCGAAAATACAGAGAAGTCTGCACACGCTAGCTCGACACTTAATGGCTCAGCTACCCTCCTTACAGGAGCCATGCGCAGTTAAAATGGCGCGTGAAGAAGGATTTCAGTACGAATTTGACTAAAAAGACACCGAACCCTGGGTGACTGGGCACGCCTCTGTTAGGCAAATTTTCCTGAGTATATAGGCTCAATTTTTGTATTTTGTAAGTATCGATGGTAGAGCGAAGCTCCCGATTGTAAGGTTTTAACAGACTCTAGTTCTTTGGATATGCATCTATATGTGAGATTTCTTGTTTTATGACAGACAATCTTTCTTACTCCATCTAATTTTCATCTTATGTTGAGAGAGTTCGTGAACGACTGATTCGTGCGAATTATTGCAATCATGTTATGATAAAGGATTTATTGTTGCATTGTTGTATTCTCCAGTGTTTTGCATTTGAATGCAAGAAGATCTTGCGTTTAGATGTCTTCTCCCACAGCCTGTTAGAAACCTGATGTTTACGACAGACCTTCGCACCTCTCTGATACAAGTCTTCCCCCTACTCACCCTTACTACAACTTACTGTCCGAAGTTTGATTAAGACCTCACCTGCCCATGCCTACCTGGCCTAGTTTCAGAGTTAGAACCACACCGTCTTGAGTTGGCTTCCAATCGATCACCCCATTAAACAAATCGTGACACAAACTGATGGGCGTCGGGCTCTGCTCCTGCTGCAATCCAGGGGTGACTTCTGATGCTAACATTTTTGGCGCTGTTGCCGGGGACAAAGTTGAAGATTTTCCCTGGGAAGAACGACATTGAGCCTCTGATTCTGAAGGTGCATCAGACATCAGAGCCCTTAAAGATTGCTACTGTGCACCTGACAACTCCACTGTGGAAAATCCAGGGTTTCCACATCATTGTTTTAGTTGTGTCTACTGTTAGCACACCTGAAAGCTGACCCTAAGGAGATTTCTTGAGAAGGTTTCATGATCCGAAATCGGATTCAGAAGCCTGATAGGGCTTGAAAAATGCTCAAAAATGAAAGTGCTCGGAATCCGACGAAACCAACACCATTGCGTCCGTCTCGTCTTCTTGATTCTGGTGTTATATTTACTTTGTCAAACGGAGTCCGTATGAAGAAGATATCGCATTCTGTCCAAAAAGTCAAACAGGCAAAAAAATTTTTGCTGACTATGCAGTTCATACAGTCTGTACGGACACTGACGTGGCAGGTCCGTACGCTGATGTGGCATGTCCATATGGCGACACGTGGCAGGTCTGTACAGGACATGTGGCAACTCCAGGGAGTGACACGTGTCAGGCATATTTGGACTTTTTGGTGCACAGCTGGACCAATCCCAAGGTGACACGTGTCACCACTAAAAGGGTGACATGTGGCACGGGATGACGTCAGCAGCCTACGTGTTAGCTGACATGGCGTATGGAAGAGGACGTGTCAGCAAGTGATGTGGCAGATGACTGGACTGTACGGTGGATGACCTAGCAGATGACAGAGCATACGGCAGCGACGCGTGGAAGATGACGTGGACCAATAGGCGGTTGACAAGTGCCAAGGTTTGATTGGTGGTTAAGGTGCCATGTGGCCCAATCACGAGCTGCCACGTGGCACCTCAAGATTGGTTCATTGGGTTATGTGTTGAAAGTCTTGTGTCGACCGGATTCGAACCGGCGACCTCCTCCACACTCAGCGCCTTCGCAACGAGCCTCCGACCAACGGGCCACCGGGTATTACTTATTATGTAAATGGCCGTGGATATATTTAAGTTTGGTGCAATATTTGAATGGTGGTCAAAAGGGCCGGGGCTTAGCCCCAGCGCTTTGCGCAACATACAACAACATATGCCCATTCAATGAAACCAGAGTGCGGAGGTTATATCACGGAACCCGTGGTCCTATGCCACATGATCGGACCTTCTACCACCGGTTTGGGCACGGGGGCAGTTATACAACGGTTGGCGCGCACAGTTATGGCAATAACCCGTGGGTATATGCCATTGCCACAGGACCGACGCCAACTATCAAAACGGGCACGGTTACCACCATTACACCAAAGGCACGGGGGTTTATGTTAACACCATGGTTCTATGCTTGGTAATGTGACCGTTGTTTGGTGCTAGCAGGGGTGGCCCGCGCATAACCCAAGGGCTACCGCGTGGCCACATGACCACATATGACCATACAGAAGGTGTGCGCGCCATGGTTTGGGGGCTAAAGCCCAAAAATTAACCATATTATATAGTTATAAATGGGTTTTTCAACCAACTTTGCGTTTTATTGATAATTAAACCATTTTTAATGTAATTAAGCCTATTTAGGGAGTTATTGGGCATTTTTAGAGCCTAAATTCGTGGAGGAAGTTGGAGATGGACAACTAACTTCCCAACTATTTAACCAAGGCCAGTTTGAGGCCATGGGGACAACTTTTAAGAGCATTCAGAGCAGATATGCTGAGGAGAATCCAAGTCAAAGCCAGTTGGAGGCAGAGAAGCCGTTGAGGAGGAGATGCTGTCGGACCATTTCTGAGAGCTCTGGACGTCCGTTTCACGTGCCATTTTTTGTGCATGGTTCTAGAGATCTGGGCGAACATGACCAGATCAGTATTGTAGCCATTCGGCATTGCAAGGATGTACTATTGAGTTTTAAAATAGAAATAAAGAAGCCTCCCCCCACAGAGAAAAGGCTCGGAGACGTAGGCAAAGTTGTGCCGAACTCTGTTATCAACCTGTGTATTATGGTTTGCTATCTTTCATTGCATTTCATATCTGCATATATTTATATGGCTGTATAATTCCTTTTCTTTTCTCGTTCTTTCGCTAAGATTCTCAATGGTTAATTAATGCATGCAAATAAAAACTCAACCATAAGTCATTCGAAAAATCCTGACGGATCATTTCAGGAGCTGCTTTCTCAGCCTGAGAATCTTCCTCGGGTAACAACAACATTAGGATATGGCCTTTGATGGTGAACAAGGACCATACACATTCAAAGTTGTGCATATTTCACCTGGCAACTCCATGATTCGAGGATCGATTGGCGACTCCACTGGTTTGGATGGAGAAGATCTTGGCTCGCAGGTTTGCTCCTTTTGATTTTTCTACTATTCCTGGTTTTCCTAATGTTGTCCCCTCTCCGAATGAATGGGGCGATTATTTGCCCAGATTTGGAAAATGTGAAGGGGACAACCCTGCTCAGCACCTCAGCGAGTTTCATGAACTCATGCGTCAGTGGGAGATACATCATGAGGATGTATTACTGAAGATGTTCATGTTCTCGTTAGCAGGGGATGCGCGTAAATGTTATCATTATTTACCCCCTGCTAGCATTTCTTCACTCAGTGAATTCCATGCAGCCTTCACTGCCTATTGTCAAGAGCTTTATCCCTCTGAGTTGATTTTTCATAGTTGTTGTGATTGATACTACAACAAATGTATACAAGATAGAATTGTCTCTTATGTAGGCTATGAGGATGATCCTGATGACCTGGATCAGAAATCAGTCATTTCTCCTCCCCATTCAGATGCTTCGGGCGAAGTTATGGAGCTGGTAAAATCTATCACTGCCAGACTTGACAGGTGGGAAGCTGAACAATGTGCTGAGGATTTCCCATCCTTTGAAGCAGAGGCCCTTAGCAACTCTACTGAAGGCGATTATGAACAAAGCTTTCCCACGGGTCCTATTTATGGTCATTACGAATCTGACCCATGGGAGAGCCAAGAAGAAGAAATCCTCCTAGATATGATTATGTTTGATGAAGGCTGTGATGATGAGGGCTGTAAGGATAGAAGACTGGGGGAAGAAGATGCTCTGAGTGAACTGATAGAGCAGGTGAAATATCTCACTGCCCAACATGCAAGGTTGGAATCTGAGGACAATGGGGAGGATTTTTCAGTCTCCAAGGAAGATTTTCTATATGGCTCTTTCAAGGAGATGATTGAAGATTTCATAAACACATTAACATCTACCCCTGATGATCTTGTTGTCTCAGATCAAAATGATGAAGAGGTAGTTATGGAAGATGATTTTTCTCTTTTCCTTCACGAGATCTCCCATGATGTGTTTACATTCGGGGTCGAAACGGAGGAGCGGGGGATAGTTCCACTTCTGCAAGTTGGAGAAGC
Source organism: Picea mariana (assembly GCA_032191745.1). Classification (NCBI taxonomy): domain Eukaryota; kingdom Viridiplantae; phylum Streptophyta; class Pinopsida; order Pinales; family Pinaceae; genus Picea; species Picea mariana. The sequence continues at coordinate 11,953 of JASDQU010682689.1, read as the reverse complement.
TCTGTTCCCCCTCGACTTTGATGATTATCTGGAAGAGGATCAGCGGAACCCCACATCACCTTTTGCTGATCAGAGCAGCCATCCCACTTATGAAAGTCACGAATCAGAGTCTGAGCTCGATATGTTGGATTTCCAAGAGCAGGTCGTAGAACCTTGTCCTCTGCTCACTAAGGAAAATCATCACGAGGAAATCAGTCATCTCAGTCTTTCAGGAGATGCTGAGCAATACGAGGAAGAGAAAAATTTACCCGGGGAGGCTGTTTATGATGAATACGAATCTGACCCGGGGGAGAGCCAAGAAGAAGAGGAAAAGGAATCAGAAGAACAGCTAAGCGCACATTTCTTTTCCTATCCAGATCCAGTCAACGAGCAACCACCGCCCGAGATCAGTGACCCTACGACATTTGTCCACTCACCTGTGCTTGTCAGAGATATTCATCCACATGAGAATAGCTGCGTAGTAGAGGAGGCTGTTTGTCGTCAATTTTCCGAAATTTTCCACTCATTCTATGATCCTGTCAGCGAGTACATGGAGTGGCATTTCCCCTATGCCTTGGAGCCGCCATATTTCATCTCAACTCCAGCCTGTAAGGAGGAGTTGAAGAGTGTAACCGTTCTGCTGTCACGGTTACACCATCTGCTGATGATCATTGACAGGAGGAAGGAGCTTCTATCCAGGAAGCTGATTGAATGGCTATGGTGGAAATCTGCTTTCACTTGGCCCCATGTAAAGTGTTTTATTAGTTTAGGATTGTATATAAATAAGCTCCTTTGAGCATGTATCTTTATTTTGTTGCTTTTATTTTTCGGCCTGTATTTTCAGCAGCGAGATGTTTTGAGCCTGACTCCATAGCCCAACAGCAAGGCACTGAAGGTGCGAAATAAGTTCTTAGAGCATCATAGGGACAACTCTATCCCCCATGGAGCCTAATGTTAGTAACATTTCTTGTCCGGGGCACAAGAGTATTCAAATCTGCAAGTCGTAGTAGAAGTGCCCGAGCACAGCACGGAAAAATCTCGTTTCAAGCTTCCAAGCCAGTAACGAAATTATATTGACGACGGTCCAGATCCTTTCACAAGAGCAGATTGGTGGTCAGCGGGAAATCGCGGATAGTAGAGTTGCATCGAGATTAGTGCAAATAGATCGAACCCATATTGTATGCAGGGAAGAATAATAGTCATCCATCTGAGGGATGCGTCGTGCGAGATCCAGTTGCGTCGGCTTTTCGGCAGTCACGAGTTCAAGGGGTTAAGGTTTTATGTCGTTGTACATTTCGAAACCCCGAACCTCGAAGCGTCGATGGCACCCAAAGTCGGGCCCGCAGTATCAAGGGGCAGTCTCAGCTGTCCATATGAAGCGGACACCTGGCGTGTGATTAAGGTCCTCGCCTTTTCGCCCATCGCAGTTTCGAAGCGCAAGTAGCAGCTCCCTCATATCCCCGATGCGCGAAGCAACGAGAGTGTCCAAGACCTGGGGCCCACAACAACATCAGGAGAGTTTAGGACCATCATATTTGGAGGATGCATGGCGCCAGATTAAGTCGTCTCAGTGTTTCGCTCATCGCGATTTCAAGAAGCATGGATCAACCCCTTCATATCCGCAAACGCCAAAAATGCCTTTGGGAGTAAGCACAAGGTCATAGCCCGTGGTCACTTGGGAGATAAAGAGAGCTGTGCAAGAGGGGCCAAAAGCACCGAGTTCAGTTATAGAGGAGATCATCGCGACCTCCAGGCGCCATTGGATCCGATCTTACTCCAATGTCTCGCTTGGAGTAAATGAAGGCATGAACAGGTGGGTGAAACCTTCTTTCATTCATTAGGTGTGAGATATGGAAGGTCTGGCAAGCGGTTTGCTCGAAGGGGGCCTGTGTATCGATTTTTCCAAAGAATCCATGCCGAAGTCTTCAAAAAGACAGAGAAGTCTGCACACACTAGCTCGACACTTAATGGCTCAGCTACCCTCTTTACAGGAGCCATGCGCAATTAAGATGGCGTGTGAAGAAGGATTTCAGTACGAATTTGACTGAAAAGACATCGAGCCCTGAGTGACTGGGCACGCCTCTGTTAGGAAAATTTTCCTGAGTATATACGCTCAGTTTTTGTATTTTGTAAGTATCGATGGTAGAGCGAAGCTCCCGATTGTAAAGTTTTAACATGCTCTACTTCTTTGGTTATGCATCTGTATGTGAGATTTCTTGTTTTATGACAGACAATCTTTCTTACTCCATCTAATTTTCATCTTATGCCAAGAGAGTTCATGAACGACTGATTCGTGCGAATTATTGCAATCATGTTATGATAAAGGATTTATTGTTGCATTTTTGTATTCTCCGGTGTTTTACATTTGAATGCAAGAAGATCTTGCGTTTAGATGTCTTCTCCCACAGCCTGTTAGAAACCCGATGTTTACGACAGACCTTTGCACCTCTCTGATACAAGTCTTCCCCCTACTCACCCTTACTACAATTTACTGTCTGAAGTTTGATTAAGACCTCATCTGCCCATGCCTACATGACCTAGTTTCGGAGTTAGAACCACACCGTCTTGAGTTGGCTTCCAATCGATCACCCCATTAAGCAAATCGTGACACAAACTGATGGGCGTCGGGCTCTACTCCTGCTGCAATCCAGGGGTGACTTATGACGCTAATAGTAACCACTCACATGACCAGNAATTTATTAATGCAAAAGAAAAAGATTACAGAGAGATTTAACAAGAGAGTTTCCCACAATCGATCATCAACAAATGACCCTCCATTCTCTTTAAATAGATATCATGGACCAATCAGGTGTTAAACCACAGATCAATGGTCGTTAAGATCGAGGAGAATATGCACCGTCAAATCACTCTATGTCGGGAACATATCATGACCGTCGGATTTCCTAACTACAAATGCATACTAATGCATACTAAAGAAACACACTAAGAAACACACTTTTACCTAACGACACATTAGACCAAGTAGATCTTAACTAACTCCTAAGTGTCTAAATATTCTAACATCCCCCTTTAAAAACAACTTGGGAT
>JASDQU010682688.1:35459-46096 GCA_032191745.1 Picea mariana | reverse complement strand
TATCTATCTATCTATATATATATATATATATATATATATATATATATATATATATATATTAATGTTTTTATAAACAATTTTTTATTATAAACAAGTGCGAAGGTGACAGGGACGGGGAAGAGCAACCAAGAAATGGCCAAGTATGAAAAGCGGTCGGGCAGGTTTCAAAATAGGATTATAGGGGAGTCTCATGAGAGGTGAGGGCCCGACAGTCAAATTGTATGTCTCAGAAATTTTGTTTGCAAAATGTGTAAAAGGGAAGAGTGCATGATGGGGACAGTCGGGTGACCAATTTGTATATTTGCAGAATTTTGGGTGCTATTTGCAGGTCGTGGAACAATGGAAGGGTAATATTGAGCCCGCATGTCCGGGAACCCACAATCGAAAAATTGGCTAAGTATGGAATAGGGAAATGGTTGATCGGACTCGTTTTCGCTAATAGACTGAAATTTGTAATAGATATCCCATTACCTAGCAAGATCTTTTCTACATGTATATCGTGGAATTCTAGGTGTTTTTTGCAGGTCGTGGAACAATGCAAGGGAAATCTTGAACCCGCATGTCCGGGAACCCGCAAGAGAAAAAGTCCGTAAGTATGGAATAGGGAAATGGTTAGTGGAATTCGTTTTCGCTAATATATTGATATTTGTAATAGATATCCCATTACTTGGCAGGATATTTTCTACATGTTTCTGGACAAGTTGTGTAGGGACAATTATTATGACGGTCTCCTCGAGGCATGGTGAGCTGTCAGCATTAAACCTTAGTTATTGCATAGTTGGAAAGAAGTGCGAAGGTGGTAGGCACATGAAACAACGTTTAGGAATTGGATATTTTGTGAACTCGCCAACCCGACGAATCGCGAAAGAGATTCAAAGAAATGGCGAAGTATGGAAAGAGGACGGACGAGCTTCAAAATGGGGTGAAAATAGTTCCATAAGAGACGTGAGGACCCGACGATCAAATTGTAGGTCTCAAAATGTTTGAGTGCAAACTGTGTAACATAGAAGAGGGTATCCTGTGAGAGTCTGGTTGTAAATTTGTATATTGCAGAAGTCAGGGTGATGTTTGCAGGTCATGAAACAATGGAAGTGTAATATAAAGCTCACCTACCCAGGAATCCGCGATCGGAGAAGTGGCTAGGTATGGAATGGGGAAGCGATCGGTCGAAGTCTCCATATAAAATCATGAGTGAAAATGTGAACTGGTGAGTCCGCCAACCCACACAGCTAGACATTTTCGGAAAAACAACTAAGTAACAAGAAAGAGAAAGTAGAGGGGAAAGAGAAATGAGAATTTGGTTAAGTATAGAGGAGGGAAAATAAGGGCTAATATATTCAAATCTATAATAGATATCCCATTTCCTGGAAAGATATTTTTTTGCATGTTTTCTGGAGAAGTTGTATACTTATTGCATATACTTGGAAATAAGTGTGAAGGTGGCGGGCACCAGAAACAAAGACTAGGAATTGGAAATTGCCTGAACCCCTCCAACCCAACGATACATGAAAGAGATTCCAAGAAATGGCCAAGTGTGGAAAGCAGTCAGACAAGCTTCAAAATAGGGTGAAAAGGGTTCCTGAGGAGATGTGAGGCCCCGACAGTCAAACTGTATGTATCAGAACTTTTGAGTGCAAAATGTGTAACATGGAAGAGGGGATGATGTGGGAGTCCATAAGTCAATTTGTATATTGTGGAATCCACGGTGATGTTTGCAGTTCAAGGAACACTGGAAGTGCAGTCCGCCTATCCGGGAACCTGCAAGAGAAAAAGTGGGTAAGTATGGAATAGGGAAACGGTCGGTGGGAATAATTTCGCTAGTATATTGAAATTTTTAATAGATATCCCATTACCTGGTAGGATATTTTCTCCATGTTTCTCAACAAGTTGTGTAGGGACAATTAGTATGACTGTCTCCTGGAGGCATGGTGAGCTATTAGCATTAAACCTCAGTTATTGCATACTTGGAAAGAAGTGTGAAGGTGGCGGGCACATGAAACAATGATTAGGAATTGGAGGCGTGGAAGAGATTCCAAGAAATGGCCAATTATGGAAAGTGGATGCCCAAGCTTCAAAATGGGGTGACAATAGTTCCCCAGGAGATGTGAGGACCCAAAGGTCAAATTGCAGGTCTCAAAAATTTTGAGTGCAAAATGTGTTTCATGAAAGAGGGTATGATGTGGGAGTCTGGTAGCAAATTTGTATCTTGTGGAGGTCTGGGTGTTGTTTGCAGGTCACATAACAATGGAAGTGAAATCTAGAGCTTTCTTTCTCGGGAATCCACAATCTGAAAAGTGGCTAGGTATGGAAAGGGAAGTGGTCGGTCGGAGTCGTGATATAGAAGCATGAGTGCAAATGTGAACCCGTGAGTCCACCAACTCGCACTATTAGACATTTTCGGAAAAAAATGACTAAGTAACCAGAAAGAGAAAGTAGAGGGGAAAAAGAAATAGGAATTTGGTTAAGTATAGAAGAGGGAAAATAAGGGCTAATATATTCAAATCTGTAATTGATATTTCATATCCTGGGAAGATATTTTCTGTATGTTTCTAGAGAAGTTGTATACTTATTGCATATACTTGGAAAGAAGTTTGAAGGTGGCAGGCATAAGAAACAACGACTAGAAATTGGAAATTTCTTGAACCCGCCAACCCGACGATCTATGAAAGAGATTCTAAGAAATGGACAAGTGTGGAAAGCGGCCGAACGGGATTCAAAATAGGGTGAAAAGGGTTCCCAAGGAGATGTGAGGCCCTGATGGTCAAATTGTATGTATCATAACATTTCAGTGCAAAATGTGTAACACATAATAGGGGATGGTGTGGGAGTCCAGAAGTAAATTTTCATATCGCAGAAGACAGAGTGTTGTTTGCAGGTCACAGAACAATGGAAATGAAATTTAAAGTATGCCTGGGCGAGAACCTGCAATCGAAAAATTGGATAGGTATGGAAATGGGAAGCACTCGGTCGAAATCACGATATAAAATCATGAATAAAAATGTGAACCCGTGAATCCGCCAACCCGTGCAACAAGACATTTTTGGAAAAAAGGACTAAGTAACCAGAAAGAGAAACTACAGGGAAAAAAGAAAGGGGCATTTGGTTAAGTATAGAAGAGGGAAAATAAGGGGATAAAAGAGTGGGAAAATAGAAAAGAGGAGGGAAATTTTCGTAAGCGGTAATTGGTCTCAAACAATCCCCATTGTTGCAAAACCATTATTTTCTAGTCCAATATTTTATCCACTTACTTGTATTCTATTGTGCTTGTACCATTAAAAAGGGTGTGAGCAAATGTTTTGTTGAATATTAGTTTTTATTGCAACTTGTGGGAGTAATTGTGTTCTTGATACATTCTTCCATGACTTTGACATATTAACTTAAGTACTCAACTTCTTGAATGATGCTTTGTTAGCATTAAAGCTTAATAATTGCATGTCTAGAAACAACAATGACAATCTTGAATTTTAATATTGTAGTTGATTTCATAGTCCCATTTGACTAAAACCACCATAGATAAATTTTTTATTCGCGAACAAGAAATTTGGTAATTTCATTAATAAAGTAAAAAGTGCTCAAATAGAGGACAGGGGATGGACAACTAATAAAATGTTACCTTTTAGAGTAAAGGAATCAAGGAAGGGAAAGACAAATAAGAAATTGTTTGTTTAGCAAGGCTGAGATGAAAACGAAATTTCTAGGGTGGGGCCCTGACTACTGCATCGTGATTTAGTCTTGCTATGTTCTATATGCATTATGAATAGAATTGAATGTTGGTTTGAAACTGTTTGAAATTCATTTTTGTTTCCATAAAATCTTGATGGGATCAACACAATGCATTGTCATATAATTTTTAAATGCTCCATATTAGATCAAATTACTTGAGCTAATACAATAATCAAGAACTACGAGACTATTGAACCATGCTAATGAGAAGAGGTGTTAAATTCAACAAATAAGTAGCAACCAAGATTCCAAGGGAATTTGTTTAATAGTAAATCCATAAAAAAAATAATTATTGGGCAGTGTATATCTATCCATAGAAATTGGACTAAGTTATTTGCACCAAACCATTGAACATATTTGTCATAAACACAAGTACATGATCAACAACATGCAAGAGCCATAGAGATGCTCTTCAACATGCATAAAAAACTCATTACCATGATTTTTTTAAGGAAATCCTTGAAGTCTTCTCCTCGTAAGGTCAATGTTTGCTATCATAATCTCAATATCTTGCGGAAGACCTGAGGTAGCAAAGAAACAAGAGAGTGGTTCCACAAAAGAATAATTCCTTGGCTTAAAGTAGGTGAACAACACTCCTTCTCCTGACGCTAGCGACCTGGAGACATTGCAAGGCACCACTCAATTGTACAAATAACAGGGAAAAGGCCTCGACAAGAAGAGTTTCCAATCCGGGGTCACCACTGCGAAGAACACAACATCCCGCAGCATCGATCCAATGTTGCACCCTAGCAAGAAAGTAACCCAGAATGTTTCAAATGCAGGAGGACATAAGAACCCATCCTCGTAGTAAAATTGATAGTTCTCACAAGCTTCCCATGAGGAAGAAGATGAAAAATGTTGCAAGGCAAGCGAAAGATCCCAAAACTGAAAGTTAGGACACACCAAGAGACCACCTCCTCATAGTAAAAAACTTCAAGGACACAGGCTGCACGAGCAATTCCAGAGGCCCAAATTAGTCCATATGGGTGGAAGGAGATGAGTATTAGGAATATGCCTTGCACCAATGGGAGTTCTGGTCCTCATCCCCTAAGATGTTAATTGTATATGCAGATAACAAGAGAGTGGTCCCGCAATTGAATAATTATCTGGCTTGAACTATATCTATAGGAGCATCAAAAGACCATTTCCTTACAATGAAATAATTCCGCCTAGAATGGACTAGTTTGGACCTATGGAATTCCCACTCTCAAGTTGTAAAGAGGCTATTGCATTCAACGTCAGTTTATTTTCTTAAACCCCTTATTTTGGTATTGTTAGGGCTGCCATCGCCGAGCCGGGAAGTGCCCCCCGTTATGGTTGATTTCAATTTGGGCACAGGAGTGGGATCAATGTCTGCATTTCCATCGTCCATTGTCATATCATCGTCCATTAGATCATATTCTCTCGACTCGAAATTGACCGCATCAACCTCTGCGCCAGCCATCAATGCAGGCGGGTAGGCTATCTAAGAAGGCAGGGTTGCCTTGGAATTCTTTGGCTTGAAATATATCTCTCGGTGCACCAAGGGACCATATCCTTTTTTTCTCCTGGGAAGAGGGATATGAGTAGTAAGAATATACCTTGGAGTACTGGAACCTCTGGTCATCATGCTCGAAGGTGTTTACTATATCTGGACAAAACTGTTGTCGAACTGCTACCATAAGTTAACGAGAATTTTCGTTTGCTCCAGATGATGTTTGAAATGAAAATTCAGAAGGGATAATATAACCCTACGAAAATATTGGTTTAATGCGTATCAATGTAAGATATCCTCGAGCCTTTCATTGATCAATGAAAATCTCCATGGTTTGTGTGTAATGAGTTGTTACCGTTAAAGCTTATTAATTGCATATTTATAAAAAAGTGTGATGGTGGCGGTGACGATGAAGAGCGATTAAGGATTAGAGATTTCCTAAAGGCACCAACCGGACGACGGACGAAAGAGATTCCATGATTTTTGAAATGAATACTTGGAAAGGATAACACAACTCTCCACAAATCTTGGTTTAATTCATATTAATGAAAAATCTTCTCCATCCTTTTGGATATTAATGACAATCTTAATGGTTCCTGCATGATGGGCTATTAGCATTAAAGCTTAATAATTTCATATCTATAAATAAGTGTGAAGGTGGTGGGGATGGCGAAGAGCAATTAAGCATTGCTCATTTCGTCCACCTGCCAACCCGCAAAAGAGATTCCAATAAATGGCCAAGTATGGAAAGTGGTCGGGTGGGCTTCATATTAGGGTCAGAAGTTATACCCAGGAGATGTGAGCCTCCGTTGGTCAAATTGTATGTCTCCGAACTTTTGATTGCAGAATGTGTAACATGAAATAGGGCACGATGATGGATTTCGACGGTCAATTTGTATATCGTGGAATTTCGGGTGTTGTTTGTAGGTAGTGGAACAATGGAAGTGCAATGTTGAGCAATCTTGGTCAGGAACCGACAATGGTAATAGTGTCCAAGTATGCAATGGGTAAGTGGTTGGTCAGACTCGTGATATAAAAGCATGAGACATACTCAGAATAGGGAATATTGACGAGTTTGAAAACAGGGCCACAAGTTCTACTAAGGAGACATGAGGGCCCAATCATCAAATTGTTTGTATCCCAAATTTTGATTGCAAAATGTGTAACATGGAACATGGGACAGTGACGAACTTCGATGGTCAATTTTTATATTGCGGAACTTTGGGTGCTATATATAAAATCATGAGACATTCAGAAAAAATGACACATTTGGAAAAAAGACTAAGTAACCAGAAAGGGAAACCAAACAAGAAAAAATAAAGGGGAATTTGGTTTCCAATTTGTAGATCAGGGAAGTCTGGGTGCTGTTTGTATGCAGCGGAACAATGGAAATGCAATGTTGAGCCCGCCTACCTGGGAACTCGCGATCCAAAAATTTTGCTAAATATGAAATGGGGAAGCAGTCGGTCGAACTCATGATATAAAAGTACCAGTGTAAATCTGAAGATGTGAATCCACCAACCCCCACACCTAGATATTTTTTGAAAAACGACTAAGTAACCAGAAAGGGAAAGAAGAGGGAAAAAAGAAAGGGGATGGAAATGTTCAGACACGGGAATTTGTGTAAGAAATCCCCATTGATGGTCTTAACAGTAACTATGAATTGCATTAAACAGGTGAACAGGCTCTTCAATCAAGGAATAGATAAAGAGAGCCATGATTATAGTTTACATGATGTGTTTGTATAAGAGAAGAATCGAAAATCCACAAGAAAATCAATTTTGGGATGTTTAAGTAAAATTATTGTACTGTCAACTTCACCGTAATTATAACAACGACGAATTTGAATTTTAAGACGACTTTGAATTTTAATGTTATGTGGTTGATATGATAGTTCCATTGCACTTCACATAGTATATATCCTTTTATTTCAAAATATTCCTGGAGATAAATTTTTCTAAGTTCATCGATCAAGGAAAAGTGATAAAACGAGCCACATACTACATTTGCGTCAAATAGATTATATTAAAAGGCAAAGCAGGTCCTGTATATTCTTTAATATCATAGAAAAACTGCCAAGATCCTTAATGTATCGTTAATTTTCCAAAATGAAGCATACAACCAAGAGCCAAGTAAACACCAAATGTATTGAAAATCGAGGCACAAGGAAACACATGAACACAAAAGGTGCCAAGTGAGATCCCGCAAGGGTCCATAGAGAAATACACATCGACCTATGCATCAAACAATTTGATATATAAAAAAAAAACACACGTGGCATTGGTTTTCTCTTACATCTGGTATATGTTCCCATGAAAAAATAACCGGGGCCATGAGATATGAACAAAATTATGCCAAACACAAGACAACACAAAACTAGCGGAGCTTTGCCATTGTATCCCATCTATAACCAACCACCCAAATGGGGAACAAGAAACTTTCCGATTACTATTTTACCATGAAACAAGATCACTATAGACATTTTCTTTTGATAGTGCCATGTTCTATCACTACCAGTCTTAACAATGCCAAATTTCCAATATTATTGGAAATGACTGATGGTTCTTCCCAGAGGAGCAAGCCATTTCAACGGTTCAAAGGATGGGCATGATTTATTTGTAGTTGGATACTTTGTATGGGGTTTGTCCTCATGCTTCCCATTTCTAGACTGAACAATCTTATGCATTTGTACACCAACAATAAATGCACTTCCCTGTATGAATTCCAATGCCCGAACTCCCCAATATCTATAGTGAGTTCTGAAGATCTCAAACTCATGCTTCAATCCATATTGAGCCTTTTTTTTTTTCAATTAGGGCATCGATAAAATGAATATATCATACCATAAATGTATAGTTGGAGATCATCTTCTTTTTTATTTGGGTACCCAAAAAATGCAGAAATCCTGCCATGGATATATAGTTGAAAAACATTTTTCCAATTTGGGCACCCAAAAACGTGTAGACTCCTCCAACAAATACACAACTAGCCACCATTTTTTTTCATTTGGACACCCCAAAAAATATGCAAAATTCTTATTGGGAGATGCAAAAAACATCAAAACAACAACAACGATTTGATTTCTAGTTAGATTCTCCTTGTTTTTTCAAGTGCACAAAAAGAGACAAAATCTCTGGAAAGAAAATTTTACATCCATAGATGTAAACTCTGAAAAACTCAAGTCCGACGAATATTCATTTGGGTATTGAAGAAAAATTCCAGATGCACATGAGATTTTTTCATTTCCTGCCAAAGCTTGATACTATTTTTTTTTGTTTTTCAGTCGATATACAATATTGCATTGTCCTCATTTAAGGTAAATTTGCTATGTATCCGAAATTCGTGCAACATGTAAACACTGCTTGCCTTTTTCTATAGGTATACTTCATATGGAAAATTTGCTAAGCCAGGAAGAACATCTTGTAACAGAGGTTGTCTAATTGTACAATGTACGATTGTGTTGTTGATGGTTTAGATGGCAACATTGAGGCAATGTATATATATGTAAGGGCATTTTTTATTGCATCGTAGGCGATCAATTGTATCATCATTTATGAAAGAAGAAGAAGAAGCAAGAGAGTTGCATTTGTCACATAAGGCTCGAAGGGGGTTGAGTACGCATTCGCTGCAACTGAAACGCCCTCAACCTGGGCACGTGAGCATAGTAGTTAATATATTGAACAATATAATATACAACTACACAACAAAAAGAGAAAAACCATAGAAAATCGGTGAAGGCAATTTGTATGAGAAAAGTGAGGATGATATTGTAGATGTATACGCACAACAATTGTAGAGCTAGTTAATTTCTTGAGATCCTATACTATGTTTGTTCGCAATTCTGTTACAAATGTTTGTTGGGTTGTGCAGAAGATCCTTTCTTTAACATCTCTTTTTTTTGTTATATTTTTGAAGAGCATAAGTGGAAATTGCCCTTTATGCAATTGTTGTTCCATTGAGGAAAACAAATTTGAATAGGTGTCGAAGAATTGCAGATGAAACATGGAACAATGCAATAGTTGTGTAACATAACCGAGATACATGGACATGTGAAATTAAAGGACAAAACTGGATATGGATAACGGTACCATTGCCTTGTCATTATCTGAGTTTCCATATTTTATATGGAGAATGTGTCATGAGACAAATTTTCTCACAAGTGTGACAACTGCACCAATGGTTCTGATTGGGTAAGTGTCATTTCCTTATGCAAGTTGGTTGATAGTTGTGTCCGGGAAGAAATGATATTCTGAACAAATAGCGATAATTTTTTCCACAATACTTGTTTTGTTAAGAGATATAATCCGATCACAATCACCATGGTCATATACTGTTTTGGGCAATATATTAAAATTTGTAATGGATATCCCATTACCTGGCAATATCTTTTATGCATGTTTCTGGACAAGTTGTGTGGGAATAGTTAGTGTGACTGTCATCAAAGCTTCGTTGTTTGTCATGTCACCATGCATAATGGATCTAGTTTTGTTTTCCTTGTGCAAGTAGGTTCTATAGATGACCATTATGTCCTCGACGAATAGTTTTCCAGTTTGGAGGCTATTCAAGCCCTCTATTGATAGTATTTTGGGTGTTATAAGTTTAGACCTAGTGACATTTTTTGAACTGGAAAAGTAATGTCAATGGTAGTCGCCATTATTTTTTTGTTTTTTTTTTCCCGGCATAAATGTATAAGTAGACACACAACTTGGATGAAGTATGGAGCCATAGTTTTGCAACCATACCTCTTAATATTCAGAACTTGAGTTATGTTCGGCGTCTCACTCGCGTTCATTGATACTTGTTGTGAACTACAAAGTATGTGTTGCAGATGACATCAACATATTTACCATGGCATAGATGAATAAATAGTTGAGGATATTTGTTTGGTAAACATATAAGGAACACAATGTATGCATCTTTACCTTTGGCCTTGTCGGTCTGTTGATGTTTGCAATCATTGATTGCTCATGGCCATGTCATTAGTCCAACTTTTTCTGATGCAAGCATGTGTAGATGAACATCAGAAGGACTAAATAAGAATATGAATTTTATATTGTTCATAATTGTTCTGAATGTCACATGCAGGGTCGAAGGATATGGAATACGAAATAGGGTGTCAAGGGATACTCAGGAAATATGAGGACCCGACGATCAAATTGTATGCCTCTGTAATGATCCCAAGCCATTATGCAAGGATCATCACTGTTTTGGTGTCTTTTAAAAACTTTTACTGAGTGAGGTATTTCTTCAAACACTTTGTTGATCTACTTTTTAGATGTGTTTATATGTGTGTATGCAGGAAATAACATAAAGAGATAACCATGGAACATACCTCAACCATATGAAATAAGATAGACAAGCCAAAACATCTCAATTCTTCTTTATTCATAAAATAGAGAAACCTGCTACAATGAAGATGCCGATCTGGAATGCTCAAAAG